>VMDO01007386.1:0-91678 GCA_007922755.1 Pedetes capensis
ACTCATCCAGTCAGAACCAGGGACCGGCAGTGTAGCTCAGGGATGGGCGGTGTAGCTCAATGACGGAGCACTCATCCAGTCAGAACCAGGGACCGGCAGTGTAGCTCAGGGATGGGCGGTGTAGCTCAGTGATGGGCGGTGTAGCTCAGTGATGGGCGGTGTAGCTCAGTGACGGGCGGTGTAGCTCAGGGGTGGAGCACTCATCCAGTGTGCAGAAGGACGAGTTCCATCCTCAGCACGTGAGAAGAGAAGGGGAAAATCAGCAAGGCCAGGTAATGCAGGGCCTGGGAGGCCCCGTTCAGGATCTAAGGTTTAATCCTAAAGCAGTGTTCCTCACACAGCGAGCACCACGAGCCCCCGGAGGGCTTGCGGAAATGCAGGTGCCTGGCCAGTCCCAAGGCTTCTGACTCAAGGGACTGGAGATGGAGGTCAGGAATGTGCTTTCTAACAAGCTCCCAGGTGCTGCTGCTGCTGGTGGTCCCAGGACCACCCTTTGAGATTGTTGTTGTTAGGTGCCGTTGAGTCAAGTCTGACTCATAGCAACCCTTATGGGGTTTTCAATGGCTGACTGTTTCAGGATTGCCTTGGGAGTGGGTTGCCACGTCCTTCTCCCATTTTGTGGTGCTGGGAATCGAACTCGGGACCTCAGAGACAGCAGAGGGGCACTCTACCAACAGAGCTAAATCCCAGCCCACCCTTTGAGAAGCACTACTTTAATCTAAAGCAGTGGGAGAAACTCCTGCAGGCTCTTGGGAGGAGCTGGGCACCCCAGTATGCGTGTGAGCATCTTGATGATGCTGAGTCCAACTGCAGGCCCTAGCCCTCCACATGCTCGGTGAAGTGGGGGAAGGGAAGGAGACGTCCCAGGAGAAGAAAGCCCGGCACTGCTGGAGCGCACTGTGTCTGTCTGAATTCACTGAGTAACTGACATGGAGTTTCCCTTGCGAGAAGAGCTGTCCCTGGTTACTGTCCCCTGCCTTCTCTGCTTCCTTCTCCGATCTTCTACTTGAATTTAAAAAAATATTAATAAGAGCTCAAAATAGTAAAAAGTATACGTCTCCCCCCACCCCAGCTTTTTTTCCCAAATGGGAAAGGCTCCTGTTTCCTTTTCTTCTGAAGTTCAGCATTTTTGCTGCAGCCAAGGCTGAGCCCGCTCCCTGGCTTCTCCCACTCACAAAGGTGGCTGATCAGTGAGAATCCAGGTGCATCTAGGATGCACATGGCGTAGACATGTGGATCCAAATTCATATCACCTCATCACCTCGAGGAGGCTGTGTCGTTTCCGTAGCTGGAGGGGTGGGAGGGAGCAGATTCTACCTTCACGTAGGAAAAACTACTTCTTCCTCCACGGTAGACCACGTGAGGGATGCTGGCTGTCCTCGCTCCCTCGCCCAGCCTCGCGCACATCTGCACCCCCACAGACCCTCAGACACACGGAGGCTGCGGAAACAAAGAGAAACATCTGCCTCTCGATTTTCCGTATCTTTTCTTGCAGAGCAGGGACAGCTGTGCAAGTGCAGGTTCGCAGCAGCGTGTCCCTGACAAGGGGTGACTGGAAATGGGGTCCCAGCCCAGCTCGCTTCTGCACACGTGAATGAGCAAGAAGGGCAGCCCTGGCATCTTCCAGAGCCCATACTGCTTCCTCAGCAGATCCGCTTCTAAAATTAGTTGCAGGTTTTCCCCCGAGTGCCCCGAGAGCATCCGGTTCGTTTTCTGAGCTTTGCCACTGCTGCGGAGCGCACGAGAGGGGGCCACAAAATACAGCGGATGTTTAAAAGTTTTTGGAAATTCATTACAGTAAATGTATTCATTGCAGTAAAAATTCATTACAGTAAATTTTTTTTAAAAAGTTAAAAAAAATTGTTACAGTAAATGACACGTTACCATGATCCCTCAACAAAATACTCCTCCCTGGTTTTGATCACCCTCCTTCCATCATTCTTGCAGCATTCTGAGCCCGTTGTGGAAATCCTTCTCCATACATGGTCTTTAGCTTCACCCTCCATCATGACAACCCTCCTGTCATGCACCGCTTCCAATACGGTGATTTCTGTCAAACAAAAACATTACGGGCTGTCCCCATCCACCTTATTCACTGGATGTGACACCACATGACATCTGGCTCTTCCCCCAAAGTCAAAACGTTTGAGTCAATTCAGGACATCGAGGCAGCTGTGACAGTGCAACTGAAGGCACCCAGGAAAGAGGGCTTCCGGAGCCGTCTCCGAAGGTGGCAGATAACAATGGATACGTGTGTTTGAGATCAGGGAGAGTATGTTGAGAGGGGGTCAATGACAATGAGTCTTGTACTTAATGCATTTTTTAAAATTTGAACATTCACCATATCTTTTGATCACACCTTGTAAATGGCTACGGAACCACGGGTGATCCCCGATCCCTAACACGTCAGCTGTGTTCCGCTTACTAGTAAAGGCTCTGGAAGGGCTAGTAGACTCCTGTTAAATGTTTCCAGTGTGTGTGTGCTCCTGAAGTCCAGCGTGCACAGCTGCAGGAAAACAGATACTTAAAACAGTCGCGGGGGGAGGGAGGGAGGCAGGGACGGTGCCCCTAATTAAGTTAGCATTTGAAAGTGCAATTTTCCCCAGAAGAGAAGGCCAGCATTTATTCTGCCTCATAGTCTCCGGCCCTCGTGGTAGCTACTCCTTTCTGTGGCTTTGCTTCTTAACTCAGCCGAACTCATGTGGCCTTGCTGGGCGTTTTGGCTGGCTGTGATGCGGGGAATGAGGACTTTCTAGGGTGTAACAAAATCACACGCTGAGAACACCCAAGAAAAGCCCATTGTTTTGACTTGACTTTGTCTAGGCTCTTGGTTTTTTTTCTGATCTGGGAATGAAGCAAAGAGAAATGGTTTGCACTCCAGGCTGTGCCCAGACGAGAGTGCCTGTCATTAATTGTAGTGTTTATAGTAACAGCTATATCATTGCTATTAACAATATGTAATGTATCTATTGAGCAATTACAATGCGCCGAGCTCTGCTAAAATTTGCATCTTTATCATTTCACTCAACAACACTGACTTCCACACAAAATAAGGATTGTCATCATCCCTGTTAAGTTATTCAGCCACCAAGTATTTATTGAGCATCCATTACATGCCAGCCATCTTTCAAGACCTTAAGAATAACTCCGTGCACGAAAGAAACTAAAATCTTGGCTTTCCTGAAGGTGATATCCTTTGGAGAGGGAGAATATACAAGATTAATTGGTAAAATATATATAGTTTGTTTGTTTGTTTGTTTTTTCCGGTACTGGAGGTTGAACCCAGGGCCTTGCACTTGCATGCTTTGCAAGTGCTGGACCATTGAGCTGCATCCCCAGCCCATTTTTTTACTTTTTGAGACAGGGTCTCGCTAAGTTACACAGACTGCCTCTGGTCTCGAACTTGCGATCCTCCTGCCTCTGCCTCCTGAGCTGCTGGGATGACAGGCGTGCGCCACCGTGCCTGGCTCAAATATGTATAGTTTTACAAACAAGCTGAGGCTCAGAGAAGTATATCTGCCAGTCCAAGGTCACACAGGCAGCAAGAGGCAGATCTAGGTTTCAATCCCGGAACTCTCTGACTTCAAATCACGCTGTGGTTTTTCCCCAAACAGAAAAAAACTTCCCCCCGAGGGTTTGTTTCAGGAGAGATTGGCTCTCCCAATGTTCTCTTGAACTGGGCAGGGAGGCATCACTTCTCTGTCTTTGCTTGTCTTCTGTCTGCACTTATGTGCAGCCTGTTGTATGCTCACCCTTGCCTTTGCAGCTGGGGGTGGGGCAGGGGTCCCTGTCCTCCATGCTTGCCCCAAGCATGCTTCCGGGTGAAGGTGAAAATCCCGTTTCTTCCCCCTCACTCCTCCCGCAGCATTAGCCACTTCCTTCTACCTGTAAACTGCCGCACGTGGTGGAACAAGTCTTGATGCTTTTTCAGAAAAACCTTTTATGGTAATTATAGCTTTCTTCCAGGGCATTTACGCTCCCCTTTTTACTGCGCTGTAGAAATTATTTTGTTCATGCCTAATTTTTGTTAAGGTAAAAAGCCTGCGTACCTACTAACGGTGTCGACAAGATTTTTTGGGTTGTTTTCTTTTGTTTTAGCGCTTGGCATTTTTGTATAGGAAAGCGTTGGAAACTATTCCATTTCCACTTGGAAATGCCGACTTCAGTCAGACATTCTTCATTCATTCATTCATTCATTCATTCATTCCAACTATGCACAGAGCATTGGCAACACAAGAGTAGATAAGCCACACACGGCCCCTCGCCTGACGGGTTTACACCATTATCAGGAGCACCTGGAGCAGCTGCTCAGTTGTACACTGCACAATTCTAGGGGCACCATGCAAATTGCAGTTAATATCTACAGTTCTGAGGACACTTTCCCAGCAGGCAACAAGGGCTGCCAGGTGGCCTCACCCGCAAGAAAGCAGTGCTGGACACTTGTGATGCAGCGTGGCAGGCAAAACAGAGGCAAGAGTGAAGGTTCCGTGCCAGCGCGGGCTCAGGAGCCTTGGAAAAGCTTCAGGAAGAGTCGACCTCGAGTGGGAATCTGAAGAACAAGTTAGGGAGATGAGGAAAGGGCAAAGGGCACTCCATCCGGTTGATGTGTGACCAAATTACAGTGATACTGACACAGGCTGATATTTGGGGTCCTTGGTGTAAGCTCTGTAAGCCAGGTTAAGCCCTTTGTACTTTGCTCGGGGGTCAATGGAAAGTGACTGAAGTGTTTCTGCAGTGTCCAGAATGGAGAGAATTTGGGGCAGGGAGACCAGGCAGGCAGCTTTGACAGGAGTCCAGAGCAAGTTTGAGAATGCCTTAGGCTCACCTAATGGCCTTAAGAGCAGGAATGGAGGGCAGATTCTGAGGCATTTAGGAAGAAGAACAGGTAGAACTGTGCATTAATTTATTTTGTGTTGCTACAACAGAATACTGGAGGCAGACTAACTTCATAAGGAAGAGAGGTTTCCTTAGTTCACAGTTTTGGACGCTGAGAGTCAAATGGCATTTCATAGGCGCTGGCAAAGGCCCCCTTGACTGTGTCACTTGATGGGAGCTCATGCAAGAGGAAGAGATCACATCTACACTTCAAAGCAGGACACCTGAGAAAGACTGGTGTCCCCCTATCCCTTCTGAGGGGAGGCTCTCCAATGACCAAAAGACCTCCCACTAGGCGCCACCTCTTTAAGGTTCCACACCATCTCCCACTGCAGGCCAAGCGTCCCACTTTGAACTTTTGGGGGACGTTCAAAGCATGTCCAACTGCACCAGACCTCTCCCAGTTAAGAGGAAAGTGAAGTTGGACATGGGTGGGATGAGGTACAAGACACGAGAGAGGTTATGGGAAAGGGAGAATAATCAAGATGTCTCCAAGGTTTCCGTCTTGGGGACTGGGGACGTGGAGGTGCCATTCATTGATCAAGGAATCAGAATTTGGGGAAGGAAAAAAGAAGAGGATGAGTTCTGTTGACCTTGAGATGCTAGTGAGTGAGCAGACAGGGTGCTGAGATGCGAGTCAGAGTCCAGTCTGGCGCCCAGAGGCCTGGAGTTGAAGATTCAGGCGTCATCAGAATACGCACGTGCACTTTTGGATTTGGCAGTAGGTTTATTGCCTGTTTCTGCGTCCGCTGTGTGGAGGTTGGAATATGACAAACCCAGCCCAACATGGCACTGTTGTTGCTAGGTGCCATCGAGTTGGTGTCTGACTCATAGCGACCCTACGTACGACAGGTGAAACACTGTTGTCGGTGCTTCTCTGCTGTTCATAGGGTTTTCAATGGCGGATTGACTTTTAGGAGTGGGTTGCCGGGTCCTTCTCCCAATATGGCACTGGGAGACCTTGAAGAACCTTGAAAGTTCTTCCTGGGAAGAGGACTTTTTTTTTTTTTTAGAAAGTTTTAATGATAAACATTATTCATATAGGTTACCCCTTACCCTCCCCTATGCTTCGCCCCTCCCACCCTTCCCATCTGAGTTTCCCATCTAAGCCTTCTCTATCTTTTACTTAGTAGTATTTTTCTATATGTCCTTGGGTTCCAGTTCTGTTTAAGATAGAAACTTTTCCTGTAGTGGTCTTTGTTTCTATCTTGTTAGAACAATTACATGCGATTTCTAGTCCATTTATATTGACATCATTCTTATCCCCCCCCTTTATTATGATCCGACCTTTGAATAGGATTTTTCCTTCTTGTAATTCTGAATCAGCTCCCTCATATGAGTGAGAACATGGGTTGTTTCTCTTTCTGAGCTTGTGTTCGTTCACTCAAAATAATTTTCTCTAATTCCATCCATTTTGCTGCGAATGACCCTATTTCATTTTTCTTGATTGCTGAGTAGTATTCCATTGTGTATATATACCATAGTTTTTTTATCCATTCTTCTGTTGCAGGGCACTTGGTTGATTCCATATCCTTGCTATCGTGACTTTTGATCAGGGAGGTGGAGCTTCCTCCCATCTTCTCATGACTCTCGGAAGAGTTAGTTAGGGACTAAGCTGAAATAGCAAGAGAGCCACCTGGTTTTATGCATTCATTCAAGTGCCTGCTGTGCGCCGGAGACCAGGCCGGGCTCCGGGGTCCAACAGCAAATATCCACCGCTCAGATCTCACAAAGCCTTATGGCCAGGGCAGGGGGCTTCAACCTGTAACGCAGGAGGCGCCTGCAGGTGGGAGGTGACCTCGTTTCCTTGAGAGCCTGTCAAACGTCCCTTGGGCTTTTCCTCCCTGGGACAGGCTCCCTGGGGGGACTCTCACGATGGGAACAGAGGGGACCCTCAGTGGTTCCCCAGGTAGGGCCACTGTCCCCTCATTGGCAAGGCAAGGTCTGGCAGTGTGACCACTTAGGACTGTCCCACGCTTTGTCGTAGGGCTGCCCTGTGCTTTGTGGGATGTGGAGCAGCACCCCTGGCCTCTACCCACGAGACACCAGCTGTCATCCTCCCCACATTGTGACAATCAAAAGCATCTCCGGACATTGCCACATGTCCCCCAGAGATGGGGAAGGAGACAAAATTTGCCTCTGCGGAGAACCGCTCACTGGCCCAGGGTTGTGACAGAAGCTGAATCCTGCAGGCAGCCAGCTCTCTGTAGCTGCACAAACAAGGAACGAGATAGGTGTGCTGTCTAGGACTCTACACCGGTGATCTTAGAAGCAGGCACTCAGGGAAGTAGCAAAGCCGGCGTGAAATTCCGAGGACTTTCACTGGCTACCCACGTAGGAGCCCATAAGCCCAATCCAACTTCAGTTACAGCATCCTCTCCGGAGAAAAGCCGCCACCTGATACCCATTTGCCCCGCAGACTAATTACTTCCTACATTTTGTTTTCCCTTAAGCAGAAGCTGGCTTTGCACTTTACAAACACAAAGAATCACCTCCTCCGAAGGCCACCAGCGGGATGAACTTGCGCTGGGGCCAGCCTGGGGTTGCCTAGCAACGCCACGCGCCCCCCAAGGCTGCTTTCTTCCTCCTCAAGCTAAAAGCAGAGTCCTGTCCATTAATTCCCAGCAGCCCTGAAACTTCTCAGAGATTTGCCAGCTTCCTACTGTTGGTGTTTTCATCTTCCTCATACGATGTGGAGGAAACCCGCTCCTGTGCTGTTTATCTCACTTTGGTTGGTCGGGGAGGGGTGGGGAGAGGAGAGCGAGCGAGAAAGGCGAGGCAGGCATTGTTCAGCCTAGGAACACACACATTTCCAGTGCGGATCGCTGACTGGCATGCTGGCGCTCTTTGCAAATTTAAATTTTATGCCGTGGACGTGGGTGTCCTGCACAATGAGGCTTCTGTCGAGACCCTGGGCATGATTATAGCCAGACATGAGACCTCGAAGTAGCCAAATAACGAAGCGCATAAAACAGAGACCACGCTGAGCGAATGCTCATAGGCCTGTCATTTAGGCCATTCTCTGTGATGCATTCCCCAGAACTCCGCTGGGCGGAATTGTAACGCAGGAGGCGACTGGAGGTTGGGGGCGATCTCGTTTCCTTGAGAGCCTGCCAAATGTCCCTTGGGCTTTTCCTCCCTGGGCAGGCTTCCCCCGGGGGGACTCTCTCACGATGGGAACAGAGCGGACCCTCAGTGGTTCCCCAGGTAGGGCCACTGTCCGCTCATTGGCAAGGCAAGGTCTGGCAGTGAGAATCTGGGCCTTGAGAGTCGCTGTGGAGACTAAGGTGTCTATGCAAATGCTGGCGCTTTGTCTGCATCCCCGGTTTCCTGCCAGTCTCCCCAGCAAGGGCAAAGCGATTCTCTGCTCCACGCACCTTGCTTTCCCTCTTCAGCCAGCACGGTTTCTTACAGAGCCTGCCCCCACTGAGAACTTCGCTGTTGCTTACCCTCTCCCTCCCACCCTAATCCAGGCCGCGTTCTGGAAAGGGTGAGAGGGAACAAGCACGGAGGAGCAAGACACTTCTTAAAGCCGTCAAACTCAACTGCAGACCACCTGACCTCTCTCCCTAGCTGGAGGCCTTTAAATTCCCACCACTGCCCTGTGCAGGACTAGGCTCATCAGCAATCGCGTGAGGGGTCCTTGAGCAAAGGCAGGAGGATGCCAGGCGGAGGCCTCTGGATTGCGGAGATAGAAGTCGAGGAGATGTGTGCTTTTGATGCCCAGGAAAGTTTCAGATCAGTTACCTCCATCATTACAGAGCTCTGCCTTTCTCCACCATGGCCCAGCGCAGCCTGTGTTTTGTGTGGCGGCCGAGGTAGAGGCAGGATTCGAGATGTTCAGGGCAGTTACTTACTTGTTGTTGTTGTTAGGTGCCGTCGAGTCGCTATCCGACTCATAGCGACTCTCTGTACAACAGGGGAAACACTATTGTCAGTGCTTCTCTGCTGTTCATAGGGTTTTCAATGGCAGATTGATTTTTGGGAGTGGGTTTCCGGGTCCTTCTCCCAAGCCTACAGCACCTGGTGTTCCCAGGCAGTCTCCCATCCAAGGACTAACCAGGCCCGGCCCTGCTTAGCTTCCGAGATCTGACGGGATCGGATGCCACAGGGCTATGGCTGCAGGCAGTTACTTACTAGGGACAATGAAATTAATGGTCGTGGGGTATATTTAGATGAAGTGAGAAAATATACCTCCACGGCATAGCTCTGTGAATTTACTAGAAGGCATTGCTGTGTACACTTAAAACAAGTGAATTCTATGGTACGTAGATTATGCCTCAATAAAGCTGTTCAAAGAAAGAAAAATGGAAACATAGCTCGGAATTCTTGCCAGCAAGTGAGTTTTACGAGTGTGGCCACACCCCACCAGTCCTGTGCTTCTCTCGGTCTTACGAAGGGCAGCAGAGGCCTGGCTGGCGAGACCCTCCAGTCTTGCTTTCTCTTCTCTCCTTGCCCACGGTCCTTTTGTCCAAGCTCAGGGCAGAAGGCTGGTGGCTGCAGTTGCCTTGGGTGCTGGAGCAATTAGGGAATTAAGAAAGCTGCTAGTTTCTCACACACAAGAAAAGAGGAGAAAGAAAGAAAGAAAGAAAGAGAGAAAGAAAGAAAGAGGAGAAAAAGAAAGGAAGGAAAAATAGCTACAAAATAAGAACTGCCCATACCCACCGGCCCTCCCCCCATGCACATTTAAGTTCCTCTGTCTTTTTCCCAGTTCAAGGCACCTGGCATCCCTGTCTTCCACAGCCTTCAGATCCTTCAGCATTTCTCAATCTGCCATAAATAGGTTGAGCGATAAGCAGCCAACATTTTAAGTGCCCCCTGTAACTAAATATTACAAGAATATGAAAATAGCCCGGCAGAGCCAGCCAGTCCTTGGTCATGAGAAACTCACGAAAATCATATTAAATACATCTTTTAAATTCTGAAAGATGGAGAGCGTCTTGCCCCTATCCTGTGTTAGCAGGGAATTTTCTCTCTTCTACAGAAAATATTTAAAAAAAAAAAAGAAAGAAAGTGAGAAAGAGAAGAAAATAAAAGAAGGAAGGGAGGGGAAAGGAGAAGGGAAGACAAGAGAGGAAGGAAGGAAGGAAAGAAGAAGAAAGGAAGGAAAGAAGGAAGCAGGGAGGCTGGCTTTTGTTTTTATTTTTTGGGGGGTTTTGGGGAGGTTTTGTTTTTTTGTTGTTTTGTTTTGTTTTGTTTTGTTTTGTTGGGGGGGTCTTTTGAGGTAGCTTCCATCCTGAGCTCCTGGCTGGAAATCACAGCCTAGCTAGTGTGGTTGGTGCAGTTGTCTGGGATGTGCATTGAACCCCCACTTTGGCAGGATTGCCCTGACCCCCGCACCCAGGTCAGTCGTCCTTGGGAGTCCCCTGCATCTGCGCCCCACCCCGTCTTGCACCTGCATGCGTGGCCTGCCTCCCCCGACTCTTTGGACAGCAGGCACGGGCCCCACTGTGAGGCTGGCCCAGTGGCTGCCCTGCGGGCTTTGCTTCCCTTCTGCATGGCTCCATTCCTTCCCCAGCGCGGCCTCACGTCCCGCCTTCTCATTCTCTCCATTTCTCCAACCAGATGGCTGCCCTGATTTGTGCAACGGTAACGGGAGATGCACACTGGGTCAGAACAGCTGGCAGTGTGTCTGCCAGACCGGCTGGAGGGGGCCCGGATGCAACGTTGCCATGGAAACTTCCTGCGCTGATAACAAGGATAACGAGGGAGGTGAGCAAGCTCTTCTCGTTCTCAGACCCTCAAGAGCAGAGTGTCGTGTGTGCTTTTGTCATGAGTCATTTTCCTCCTGAAAAGCCTCCCTTACGCCGTTGTCAGGTGTCCCAACATTTCCTGAGAGGCAGAGGCAGCAGAAAATGGTCAGCCCAGGGCCATCGGGGACGACTGGAGACATGGGCTATCAGCACCGTGTGGGCTTCCGACTCTTGAGCACCCATCACCGGGGAAAGGGAGCCGGGTGCTGGCAGGGACTTCACGGTGACTGGCCCTGCCAGGGCTGGCGGTTACGGTCGGTCACAGCGGTGATGACAATTGGTGCCTCACACTGCGCTTAGGTATCTTAAGCGATGCATCCCATGTGTTTACAGCCCTCTGAGGTGTCACTTTGCAGAGGAGAGAACCAAGGCCTGAGGAGCAGTTAAGGAACTTTTTAAAGATAATGTAACCCCTGGTAGTAAAAGTGAGAGCCAAGGCCAGCTCTGGATGCAAGGGGTATATATTCTGATCTGTGGTGAGCAAGCTACAGTGCGTGGGCCAAACCCAGCTGATAAGCTAAAAACTGATTTTAACAGTTTTAAGAGTCAGGATAATCTAAAGAAGAAGGATATTTTATGGTGTGGGAAAATATGCGGAATTCAAATTCCAGTGCCCGTAAAGTTTTTTAACTATTTTATTACAGTGTAACTGACTTACAAAAAACCCTACATATTTCAAGTGTGCATCTCGAAGAGTTTGGGGATACATAGACCCTCATGAAGCCACCACCACCATTAAAGCCATAAACATATCCATCACCTCCCAAAGTTCTCTCCTAACCCTTTTATTATCATTATTATTGTTTGTGAAGGAGGGGATTGTGGTACATAAGATCTATCCTCTTGGCGCATTTTAAGTATGCAGTGCGGTATTGTTAGCTATAGACAGTATGTGGTGTAGTCGGTCCGTACAACTTATTTATCTTGCGTAATATAAATTTTATACCCTAATTGGTACTTTCCTACTTATTGGAATGGGCTAGGATTTAGCTCAGTTGGTAGAGTATCGCTCTATGGTCTCTGAGGCCCTGAGTTCAATCCCCAGCACTGCAAAAACAGGGGAAGTATGAGGTAACCCACTCCCAAGACAATCAGCCATGGAAAACCCTGTGAGGAAAGCTAGGAGTCAGACACAACTGGATAACACCTAACAACAACAGTAACTTATTAGCATACAACTCTGTCCATTTGTGTATGTTCTGTCCATAGCTGTTTCACCCTCAACCACACAGCTGATTGGATGCAACAGAGCCCATGTGCTATCCAAGCCTGAAACATTTGCTCTCCGGCCCTTTACGGGAGAGGTTGGCCAACTCCTATTCAAACCTCTGAGTTTAGTTTCCCTGGGTTACTTCATGATAGAGATCTAAGATTCTGAGGTTAAATGGGGTTGCGTTAGAATATGGGCCATGTGGTCTCCCAAGAATACTGTGCAGCATCCCCCAAAAATGATCATAGGTGTGTAAACAACACCCACCAAAATGACTCACTGATCAGAATTCACTCCGGGCAGTTGGTTTGGGTGTGAGAAAATCCAGGAGTCCAATGATTTGTTTTAACAAAGTTGTTTATGGTCCCACCATGAGTCAGTCGGCTGGGATTTAGCTCAGTTGGTAGAGCGCTGCACTGCAGTCTCTGAGGTTCCGAGTTCAATTCCCAGCACCACAAAAATGGGAGAAGGGCCTGGCAATCCACTCCCAAGACAATCCCAAAACAGCCATTGAAAACCCTATGAGGGTTGCTATGAGTCGGATACCCGACTCGACGGCACCCAACAACAACAACAGCATGAGTCAGTCGGCCTGCAGCCATACCACTGTGGCATCTGATCCCATCAGATCTTGGAGGCTAAGCAGGGTGGGGCCTGGTTAGTACTTGGATGGGAGACCTCCTGGGAATACCAGGTGCTGTAAGCTTGGGAGACGGACCCAGCAACCCACTCCCAAAAATTAACCTGCCATTGAAAACCCTATGCATAGCCGAGAAGCACTGACAAAAATGTTTCATCCGTTGTGCATAGAGTGGCTGTGGATCAGACACCGACTCGACAGCACCCAACAGCAACAACAAATGAGTCAGTCAGTGTGATCTAGGAATATAAGAGCCTAAGTCAGTCCCTGCCATCATAGCCTAGGGGGTCAGTTTCAAGTGTCCAAAGTGCGGTGCAGCCCATCCGAGTGACGGCTGAAAGGGTTAGACACTTTATTTTTCTTCATCGCCTTAGTGGACATTTTGAAACGTCCGTGATCTGTGATGGCCTTTGTACGTGTGTAGAACTTGTGAATAAACAGACACAGATAAGAGTGTGCAATCAAAAAAGTTTATAGACCCATGCAGCTTGCCGAGCTCCCATTCATTCATCTTCTCTCTCCTGAAACAGAGCCAAAATAGAAGCCACTTTAATTCATTTTTTAACAAGGGGAGGCATCCCTACATAAGGCATTTTTTCCAGAGAGAGTCAGAATGCAATGACTTTCGCTGGGAAGTTTCCCTGCTTTTGCTGCTGCCTCCCCGGTGATTTCACTGAGCACAGCGGCTGCTTACAGTTCAGCTTCTCCTTGCAGAAAGGCGCTGCTTTCCTGGCTCCCTGCCCTGCTCTCAGTGTCAGCAGCTGAAAGCGAAGCAAATTGCTAGAGTGTGGCACATACAGGAGAGGGGAATTCCTGGGAACTCAGCATCCCCAATGCGCCCGGCGCCATCCGCCTCCCGCCCCACCGGCCCTCCCCTGATCCTGGCTCCCACCAGGCAAACCCCAAATCCCTGACCTACTGGAGCTTCTAGAGGCACCAGGTCCCCACACGGAAGGGCAGCCTCTCAGGCACAATGCAGGGTCCCAGCCAGCAGGCAGAACCCAAGCATGGAAAAGGCAGGGTACAAAGGCAAATGAAGTGGTGATTATGCTAAAGATAATAATGGTCTTGTTATGGGAACAATTAAAGCAACCTCCCAAGGAAGTAATTAACCACCGAGAAGCAAGGCTCCCGGTGTTTATAAAAAGAAACTCCCGGTTCATTCCGAGTTGCTTGTGTCAGGTGAGAGAGGAAGACGCCCGATTCTCTCTCACCTGGCGTAAGCAATTCACAATTAACTGAGTGCTTTTTTTGGAGGGGATTCCGCAGTGCAGAGGATCCTTTCTGTGGCTAATTACCTCCCCAGGAGTGCAAAACACTTTGCTGTTTATTGATAAATATTAAAGGTACTTCTTTCTCATCAACCCCAGAACGGGTCTTGCAGCACGTGCATTACGTCACGGTTTTTGTTAGAGGTGGGGTGGGGGATGGACCTCCCCTCCCCCCTCCCCAGACTGCTCTGGGCCTTCTGGGGAAGAGCTGCATGGGTTTGGAAGCCTGGCAGTGGGTCAGAGAGGCGTCCAGGCAGAACATGAACGCAGCCCTGGGAGCAGCTGCAGTAAACACATTTGTTATAAATCTCGTGAATGGGAAAAATAATAGGGCACTCTTCCAAACGGTACTGGAAAAGGCAAATCACTTTTCCATCGAGAAACATTCTAGGTTAAAAAAAACTCAATTTAAAGTGATATGTATTTTATTTTAAACTGAGGGAGATATAGATACAAATACTGAGAGAAATCTTCAAAGCCTTTAACCATCTTCTTTTTTTTCTTTTTCTGATACTTGGGAGTCGAACCCAGCACCTCCCACATCCTTTACAAGTGCTCTACCACTGGGCTGCGTGTAGCCATAGCCCTGTGGCATCCGATCCCATCAGATCTTGGAAGCTAAGCAGGGTCCCAGCTGGTTAGTACTTGGATGGGAGACCGCCTGGGAACACCAGGTGCTGTAGGCTTGGGAGAAGGACCTGGCAACCCACTCCCAAAAATCAATCCACCATTGAAAATCCTATGAACAGCAGAGAAGTACTGACAATAGTGTTCCCCCTGTTGTACACAGGGTTGTTATAAGTCGGATACTGACTCCAGGGCACCTAACAACCCCCACTGGGCTGCACCCCCACCCCTTGTTTATTTATTTATTTTGAGTCAGGGTCTTGCTAAATGACACAGGCTGTCTCTGGCCCCCAGCTCCCAATCCTCCTGTTTCCACCCCAACTCTCTGGGATTACAGGCATACGCCACCACGCCAGGCTCTTGACAGCCTCTTTAAATGTGGGTTAAATTTCAGCCCCGGTCCACACTGGCCACTAATAGTTCTGAAAGTTTAGCATACGGGAGAATCACCTGGAGAACTTCATGAAACACGGTGGTCAATCCCTACCCAAAACCCTCGTTTCTGAATTCACAGGTCTACAGTAGGGTGAGGGCTGGGATTTAGCTCAGTTGGTAGAGCGCTGCTCTGCAGTCTCTGAGGTCCCGAGTTTGATTCCCAGCACCACAAAAATGGGAGAAGGACGTGGCAATTCACTTCCAAGGCAATCCCGAAACAATCAGCCATTGAAAACCCTATGAGGGTTGCTAGAGTCGAACATGACTCAAAGGCACCTAACAACAACAACACAATAGGGTGCAAGAATTTGAGTTTCCAGTAAGTGTCCAGGTGACACAGATATAGATTCTTTAAGAACCCATGTCCTAAGACATCCGTTATATATAATGAATTTTCTCTCCCGTGCATCTAGAATATTGCTGGATAAAATGCCTTCTTCGAAAAAAATTGAGAAATTCTCCACTCAAATCTATTCTATATCCTGTGATATTTTGGTGAGAAAGCCTGTTGGGAAAAGGCTGCCTTAGGATATCCCCCCACCAAAGTCTGTGTGCCTTGACCCCCTACTTTGTCACTCTCATTACTTTCAAAATCTCCCAACACCCCCAGCCGTGCAACCACTCACATCACCTCAGGAAGCAATGGGCAATTCAGAAGGGACAAGCCTTACCTGCCATTGCCCCTGCCAAGTGGAGACAGTTCAGATAAACAAGGCAGCCAGAGACTGTCTTTTTAATAGCGAGAGATCGTCACTTGAACCATTCACCCCAATTTGAAAAAGAAGAGACTCAAAGAAATATTTCTGCTTACAGAAGACAAATACCAGCTCATTAAAGTTTGCGAATACGCACAACATGTGCGCCAAGTGACAGGCGGATAATATTTAATTATCACCACCAAGGCAGAGGTGCGAGATCTAGTTCATCACAGCCAGGGGTAGAAGAGAGGGTGTGGATTTCCTCTAAAAGTGGGAACCGCAAGGTGAGGAGGCGTCGTTAGACCGTCTGGCCTGGAGAGACAGTCCTCACTCCTTCCTGGGCTCCTCTGTCACCCAGGACTTAAAGGCAGGACCCTCGAGCTCTCTATGCGCAAAGCCCCACTCCTGTCGTTTCAAGCCAGCGTGGAAGTCTATCTGAAGCTCCCATTGGATACTCTCCTGTGTCCTGTCCAGCCAGTGTGCCCGGTAACAGTACGGAGCAGGAGAGGCAACGCAGGCACCTCATCAGCTTGCATATGGAGGGGCAGGAGGAGGCCCTTCCTGCGCTGAAGTGTCCACTGTTACCTGGTATCCCTGCCTTCCTGACTGCTCTTGGGGAGGTGCCTTTGTCTCCCCTTTGTTGTTTTCAAGACACCACTTAAAAGTGTGTTCTGTCCTTCTCCTTCGCTTCCCTGGCTTCTGCTTAGGTAACATCGTGACATCATGATGGTGCCTAGCCTGGGCTTTGGAGTCTGCGCCTGTCTCCCAGCTCTGCGAGATACTTTACTTCTCAAAGTCTTGATGCTCCCGTCTGGAAAATAGGTATGATCATGCCAACTCCATGAGCTGGTATGAAGTTTAAGTGAGAAGATGCATGTTATATATTTTACAAGATGCTTGGCTCACGGAATTGGCTGCTGCTAACATTAACATGGGAGAAGGACCCGGCAGCCCACTCCCCAGACAAAACCCTATGAAATTGAAAACCCTATGAATAGCAGAGAAGCACTGTCAAATATAGCATCAGAAAATGAGACCCTCAGCCTGGAAGGCAATCAAGAAACAACTAGGAAAGAGCTGCTGTGTAGGGAAAAATTGGTAGGAAATTGTCAAAACCCCCCAAAATGCAAAAACGGCTTTTGAATATCTGGTTTGTAAATTAGAAATTTAGGGAAAATGAAAGTAACTTGGCTGCACGTTTGTACAAAACCCTTCACAAATCCCCTGAACCTGATTGATTGGACAATTGGACTCAAAGCTGATTGGCTCAGGCCATTCCGTGGGTGAGCTATATAAGGTGCTGCCCTGTGGCAGCTCGCCCTTTTTGCCCTTTCTCTCGCCCAAACCATCAGCAAGGAAACAGCTCGACCCTTTTGGCCCAGATCTTTGACCACCAACAAGGAAAGACCCTGTTCTCGCCTGAACCACTGATGAAGAAACAGCTTTCCTACTCTCTCCCCCGGACTTTCAGTGAGGAAAGAATGCTCTCCTGCCTCGACCATCAACAAGGAAAGAACCCACTCTCTGTCTGATCACTGATGAAGCAAGAACTCTCTCCTCGTGACCACCGAGACCACCAACACGGGTGTTTACCCCTGGAAGGCAAAAGCACCTGAGGCTTTTCCTTTCTCCCATCTCTGCCGGCATCCCGAGGGCCGCAGGAGTCCGCGCCCCACACCCGAGAGTCCCAAGAGAATTGTGTTTAGTATCTGTGTGTGAGGCAGCGCTGCCCATCCAAACATCCAGGCTGGACCAGGAGGTGTGTGCCCCACACTTCCTCCTTGCAGTAGAGTTGACCTTAATGACAGGAATGGAGTAAATCCCCTGAGACCTTCTTTTGCTGATAAGGCACAACTAAATATGAGAAGAAACATAGTGACTGCAACATTGGACTCAATTATGAAAAGATCGTGTGCATGGCACAATGTCAGGGAGTGTTTTGTTCTGTTGTACGTAGGGTTGCAATGAGTCAGATCCAACTCAATGGCACCTAACAACAGCAGCAGTGTTTAATGTTAATGTCATTTTCTAAATGGAGGCAATCCATACAGATGGTTGTTGTTGTTGTTAGGTGCCATTGAGTCGAGTCCGACTCATAGCGACCCTACGTACAGCAGATCGAAACACTTGCCGATTCTGTGCCAGGCAAATGATCTTATTTATGTTTAAGCCCATTGTTGCAGACACTGTGTCAATCCATCTGGTGGAGGGTTTTCCTCTTTTGCGTTGACCTGCCACTCTCCCAAACATGATGTCCTTCTCCAGAGATTGATCTCTCCTGACTACTTGGTATACAGATGAAGCCCAACCAATAATTTTCCCAGTATATATAACCACAAGGATTCTAATCTTGTGCTTATCAAGCTTCAGTGCTGTGGAATCCCATGTTGTTGTTGTTAGGTGCTGTTGAGTTGGACACATGGGAGGCGGAACCCATGGAGAGCTTAAAAGTCAGATTTCCAGGCCCTCACTTTTTGAGGGTCTGATTTAAGTCAGGTGGGGTCCAGGAATCTGCGTTTTTACCAAGCCCCTCAGAGGATCTGACACGAGTGCTCCATACACTACAGTTTGGGTGGGCTGACCCAGCGCAATGCCATAGTGCCTACACGCCAAAACTCTACCCCTGATTTCCCTGAACACAAGAAGAGGGATGTGATGTAAGCCGGGCACGGTGGTGCACACCTGTAATCCCTGGCTCGGGAGGCAGAGAAGCAGGAGGATCGCAAGTTCAAGACCAGAGGAAGTCTGTGTAATTTAGCGAGACCTTGTCTCAAGAAAGTGAAAAAATGGGCTGGGGGTGCAGCTCAGTGGTCCAGCACTTGCAGAGCATGCAAGTGCGAGGCCCTGGGTTCAACACCCAGTACTGCAAAAAAAAAAAAAAAAAAGAAAGAAAGAAAGAAAAAAGAAGAGTGATGTGAAGAGAGAGGAGGAATTTTATTTGAAGAAGAAACAAATAATTTTTAAAAAAAAGCATGAACACAATTTCATGTTTAGTTCCTGAGTGAATAACTTCAGTAAGTTTTAAAAGTGCCCTCCATTGCTAGTTGGAGAGGGATATTTGTTCCAAAATTTAAAGAGCCTTTCTCTGTGATTAGGGAGTCCTTCCATCCTTCTTTCCACCCGTCTATCCATTAGCTTACTCACTCATAGTTTAACAAACATTTGTGAGGGTCCACTAAGTATTAAACACTATAAATTGCCATTTGAAAATACTAAAAAAAAAAAAAAAAAAAATCCAGGCATGGTGGCACACACCTCTAATCCCAGCCAGCAACTTGGGAAGTGAGGCAGGAGAATCGCAAGTTCAAGGCCAGAGCCAGCCTGCATAACTTAACAAGACCTTGTCTCAAAATAAACATTAAAAAATGAGCGAGGGGGTGCAGCTCAATGGTAGAGGGCTTATGAGAAAAGAATACAGAAGGCCCTGGGTTCAACTCCCTAGTACTGCAAAAAATGAAAAGAAAAAGAAATACTAAAAGAAAAAAAGGAATGAATGAATGAATGAATGAATGAAAACATAAAAACAAAGCAAAGCATGTGTCTGCAAGGGGCTCACGCTCCATCTGAAAAGACGGGATATATAAAGGTACTGTTATTATTATTTTCACAGTCCAGTGTGTGAGGGATGACAGAGGTGGAGTACTGAGTTGAGGAGGAGCAAAGGGAAGGGACTGTCATGGGATGTGACAATCCCCGGGCGTAAGAGAAAGCCCTTTCCAGTGTGAAGCACAGGGCCTCCAGCCTGTCCCCAGAAGAGTCCCCCCAGCCCCAGACCTGAGTGGCCCCCAGCGGGGGTTCTCCAGCCATCCGCAGTGGCTTCCTTTCCCTCCCTGAATGAGGGACTCCGCTCCGCTGCCCTTCAGCCTGGTGTTTCCCACCCCACCTCCGCTGGTACCGCGCGCCTCCTTGTTTTGCTCCAAGGGAGGCCGCCTTGAGTTAAGAGATGGGGAATGCTGGCCTGCGTTCCGGGGCGCCGTCCAAGGCGCTGCAGCCAGGTCTAAAGGAGGAGAACTGACACTGGAGGGTGTCCAGAGCACTTGGAACCCATGAAACCTCCCCCTCGCCCACAGCCTCTTCCCCCTCCCTCCCAGCCCCTCGCCATCCAAATTGGTTTGACATGATTCAGGGATGCGATGTGGGCATTTATCTCACTTGTTAATTAATAACTCACCTTTTCCATGCATTTAGCAGAGCCAAGCTAGGTACTTGCGGACCTCTAGAAAAATTTCGGTTCTCAAGTCCAAAGCGTCCAGTTTCCTCCTCCAGTGACAGGCGAAGCCTGGTGAACCCATTGCAGATGCCTTGATTAATGTGTGCAAATCACGTTGACGGATTGGTCGCGTCGGAGACAGCTTAAGAGTGCAGCATTGCTCTATTAATTGGGTTGGACGAGGATTCCCCTTGCGGTCCAAAGACCTTGTAGCAAATGCAGCTGGAGCATAAACAGAGTCCCAGTTTGGTCCCAAAGAGGGAAGCAATGTGTCTAATGCTTAGGTGGAGAACTTGTCCTCTAGGCCACTGCTAGTTGGCCAAGAACTCGGTCTCTCCGCTTTGTGAGGAAGCAGAAGGAGCCCTGGCTGAGATTCTGAAGGAGCACAGGGCAACAAGGGCTGAGATTATTTGGGATCTCTCAGTTCAAATAAGGACTTTCGCAGCCTGGGCATATTAGACTGCAAATCATCTGTTTGGGAAACCAAAGGTTGGGGTTCAAATTTCTTTTATTCTACTAAGGTTTTTATTACTTGCAGCCACAGCCCTGTAGCATCCGATCTCCTCAGATCTCAGAAGCTAAGCAGGGTTGGGCCTGGTTAGTACTTGGATGGGAGACCGCCTGGGAACACCAGGTGCTGCAGGCTTGGGAGACTCCCAAAAATCAATCCACCATTGAAAACCCTATGAACAGCAGAGAAGCACTGACAATAGTGTTTCCCCTGTTGTACGCAGGGTCACTATGAGTCAGATACTGACTCAAGGGCACCTAACAACAACAACAACAACAAAGATTTTTTAAAGCTAGAACCTGTCTCCATTGCGTGTGGAAGTGAGAAGCAGTGAGAGGTTGAGACCTTAGCGCACTGGGGCAGTGGGGCCGCCTCCCGACCGTCTCTCTGCTGCTGCTCCTGCGCATGCTCCTTGGTCCGCCACAAGGCAGCGGAGGCAGTTCTGAACCGTAACTCAGATCGTTCATGCTCTTTTTAAAGCCCTCTCGTGCAGTTAGATTTAAAATCAAATGTTGGTTTCACCCTGGCCCGAAGGCTGACTCTATGTCCCCTGCCTTCTCTGTGACCACTCCTCTGTCACCCTCCCCAGAAACTCTGCTTCATCCAGGCTGGCCATTTGCCTGTCCCCGCCATGTGCTATGCTCAGACCACCACAGGACCTTTGCTGGTCCAGGACCAGAAAGGTCGAACCCAGGCTGATATGATGGGCTTCTTCTCCTCACGCAGTTCTCAGCTCAGATGCCCCCTATCAAGTGTGTATGTTATGTTTGCATATAACACACACGTAGGTTCCCATACAGTTTAAATCATCTCTAGATTATCGATGTTGTTGTTAGGTGCTGTCGAGTCGTCTCCGACTCATAGTGACCCTGTTCAATGGCTGATTGTTTCAAGATTGCCTCAGGAGTGGGTTGCCACATCCTGCTCCCGTTTCTGTGGTACTGGGAATTGAACTGGGGACTTCAGAGACTGCAGAGCAGTGCTCTACCAACTGAGCTAAATCCCTGAGCTAAATAGATATTATCTATTAAAATGGAAATGCTGTGTAAATAGTTGCTATGCTGTATTTTCTAGGAAATGACAAGAAAAATCATCTGTACGTGTTCAGTGGTGATGAAATTACTTTTTCCAAATATTTTTGATCCATGGTTGATTGAATCAGTGACTGTGGAACCAGAGGGTGGAGAAGACTGATATATTTACCTTTTTTTTTTTAATGCTACAGGATCGAACCCAGGGTCTTACACTTCTTTTGCAAGCACTCTACCACTGAGCTGCACCCCCAGCCCCATATTTTTACTTTTTATCTTGAAACAGGGTTTCGCTAAGTGACGCAGGATGCCCCTGGCCTCAAATTTACAATCTTCCTCCCTCCGCCTCCCAAGTGGCTGGGATTTTAGGTGTGAGCCACCACACCCAGCTATATTTCTATTTCCTAGGTAAGGATGTGGAGACTCCAGAAAGTAAGACTCAGAGTAGGACTTTCAGCCAACCAATAAGATGTACAGCTTAGCCAGGCGCCCACGCCCATAATCCCAGAGAATCGGGAGGCAGAGGCAAGAGGATCGCAAGTTTGAGACCAGAGGCAGTCTGGGTAATTTAGTGAGACTCTGTCTCAAAAAAACTTTAAAAAAAAAATGGGCTGGGGCGTGGTCCAGCACTTACAAAGCATGCAAGCTCGAGGAGGCGGCGCTGGGTTCAACCACCGGAGCCCCCCTAAAAAAGATGAACAGCTGTTTTCCTTTAAAGCCATTGTCTCATTTCTTCAAAAACACTGATAAAATTTGGACAGTGTTCTGAAGAAGATTCAAACAGGGACATCGTGTGTGTTGTTGCAGAGATCTCCGTGGGGGAGGAAAGAATCACTTCAAAGATGAAGCTTTCTCACTGAAAACCTTTTCCCAGGAAATGTATTTGTCCATTGAATTTGTTTGGGGGGGGGGGGGAAGGTAAAGTTCATGAGTTACCCAACATAGAACCTTCAGTCTTCTCTAATCAATTCTTTAGCACTTTTAAATGGTTACTAAGTGTCTCTCAAGGCATGATATTTTTCTCTGATGAGGGGTCAAATCCAATATTCCTCATAAAATTGTGATGAAAATGCCAAATCTGAAAAAATGTTAATCATTTAAATCACCACAGATTTATTTCAAGGACTTGAAAGTCTAAACACAGATCTAACTGATGGAGGTAACCTTTGTATCATTATATTGGTCTCTTGTATTTTTGCCCAGCCAGTCTCTGGCTACATTGTAGCAAGTCCCCTCCAGTTGTCTGACCAGCAAGTAAAAATCCAAGCTTAGCTTTGGTTCCCAATGCCTTACAACCTATTTCATTTAGGTAAGAACGGAGGCAAGTGGCTGCGTATAGCCCTTTGGAGTACACTAGGAAGCCGCAGACTGATTCACTAGCAAGGGGAGATTGCACCCTAAATTATATCTTTAGTCTGTGGTTTTTATTTTGATACACTCTTGGTTAAAATAAATATCTGTGTTTTAAAGAAGGGAAAAAAATACAATCTCAGAGCCCTGGCGCCATCATTATTAGCTCTGTGGCTCCCCGAGTCCAGATCCAAATCCATAATTCTCTACCAGGGACAACTTTGGTATGCAGGAGCCTCCTGACCGTGTCTGGAAGCGTCCCATAAGTCATGATGGACAGGAGGCGTCACCTGGCGGGAGAGGCCGGGTTGCTGCTAACGGTCCTACCTGCGTAGGAAAGCTGGTGGCAGTGAGGAGCTGTCAGGTCTGAGACGTCCGTAATACCGAGGCTGAGAAAGCCAACGCAGGCCTTAAGGTCTCCCAGGAACACAACTGTCCAAGAAATCCCCAAAGCAGGGCGTGTTCTCCGGCCTGATGTCAAAGGACAGGACATCCACAGCCTGAGGAGGCACTGGGCACTTCCCAGGAGCCAGGCCTGTAGTAAGACTTCACCACATTCCGCAGACAAACCACGACGATGCTCACAAGAGCCCTAAGATCCTCTTCTTTCCCTCACTCGGAAACAAATGACAAGCCAAAGAGGCGAAGTAGATTACCCAGGCTCCCCTGGCCAATTGTATCCCAGCCGGGATCCAGAACCAGCCAAGAACCCTCCTGTGGGCCCGTCCCAACCTCCAAGTATCATAAGCAGGGCAGACAGAGAGGGCTCAGCCAGCCTCAGCCCCCCAGAAACACGAATTCCACAGCGTGTCGAAAAATACAATCCGGGTTAGTATTTTCCCTCCAGTTCTGGAATTGGAAGACGTTTTTTCCCCCCCACAAAGTGCTTATGCACTGGAGTGCCAAGGGCGAGCACGGAACAGTGGAGCAGTTGGACTTTAACTAGCGAGGCGTCCCGCGGCCCAGCAAGAGCGGCTGCCCAAAGCCCGTGCTCTTTTCTTTGGTTTTCCACCTTGGCAGCCAAGAGCTCCAGGGGATTGGACAGGGGCCAGACCTGTGGGGCCAAATGCAAATGCGAAGAAAACCATGAGGTTCCCCACCTGCCCTCCCTGCCCAGCGCTTCCCTTTCTGTCCACTCACAGCAAAGGCCGACCCTTCCCGGGCCTCTTCGTCACTCCCGTCCCTCCCCCAGCTCCCTGAGACTCTGTGGCCACACACACTGAGGGACACGGCCACTGCTTTAGTTTACGGGAGTCAGGATGGTTTCCTTTATAGGCCCCTGGGGATGTCAGATGCAAAAAAGCCAAACTTTCACTGGGTGCGGTGGCACAGGCCTGTAATCCCAGGGCCTGGGAAGCGGAGGCAGGAGGTTCGAGGCCAGCCTGTGTCAAAAATTATAAATAAATAAAATAAAATATGAAGTCCTCAGCCCAGGCAGGCAAAATAATTTCTTTTGTGTGTGTGTGTGTGGTACTGGGGGTTAAACGCAGGGCCTCGCGCCTGCATGCTCTGCAAGTGCTGGACACTGAGCTGCACCCTCAGCCCATTTTTTTTACTTTTTGAGACAGGGTCTCGCCAAGTTACGCAGACTGCCTCTGGCCTCGAACTTGCGATCCTCCTGCCTCTGCCTCCCAAGCCGCTGGGATTGCAGGCGTGCGCCACCATGTCCAGCTAGGCAGAGTAATTTCTTCAAGAATCCCCTCTCCTCCACCCCACCCCCAGCTCTGAGATGAGAGGCCCCTTTCCCTCAGAAATCCCCCTCCCTCCCGTGGCTCACTGTCTGGCTCTCCCACGGTTGCAGAAACCCTTGGATGAGAGCGTGTGCTTTAACTAACAAAGCAACCACAGGGCTGCAGGTTAGCTCACCCCAAGCCCAGCTGTAGAAGAGCCGGGCTGGAGCCCAGCCCCCCTGATTCTCCAGGTCATCTTCGGTCTTCTTTCAGATCCTTCTTCTGAAAGCAGTGACTGTCACCCTTGACCAAAGGTCCAAAGTCAGGAAGGGAAAGGAAAATCCACAGAGAAAACAGTGGGGAAAAAAGGAGGCTACAGTCACCCGGGCAAGATGCCCCTGCTCCCGCCTCTGCCACGTTCACTCATAAAGCCCGTGGCCCAGCAAGAGCAGATTTAGGGAGAAAATTCCAGCCCCCCTGGGCCCTGGCTCCTGGAGTGTTGGCCCTTCAATGAGCAACACTGATATCGATATTTCTCGGCTACCTCACTGTCTGCCAGGGTGACTGTCTCATTGGTCGTTGATGTGCCTATTGCCTACACATGTTGCCAGGCACATTTTTGGATGATCCCTTGTCAGCCCCTCGGTTCTCTATTGTTAATCATTAAAGTGAAGCTTTGTTAGTGTCTCCTGCCTACACCCCTTCCCTGATCACACCGCCAGCTTCGCTGTGCTGATGGCTGGTCCCCGGCTTCTGCTGTTACCCACACAGAGCAGTCAGAAGAGTCCTTTCAAGAGTCAGTGTCCTCACGCCCCCGTTCAGGTCTTCCCAAGATATCTCACCTCCCGCAGCATGGCGTTTGCTCTGCCGATGCGGCTGCCCCCGCCGCTCTAATCTTCCTTCCTTCCTTCTCTTCCCTCTTCTTATTCTGCCCCAGCCCTGCCTGCTTGTTATTCCTACAGCTCACAAGTACATGTCCGAGTGGGGCCTTTGCACATGCTGTCCCCTCTGCCCAGAGGCTCACCTCTCAGGTGTTTCCATGATTTGTGTCCTCATTTCACTTAGGTTTCTACCCAAACAACTCCTTCTCTCCCTAGAAGCCCTGCTGGCTCCCTGGCTGAAGCAGCCTCCCTCTCCGACTCCCTCTTTCCCATCATCCTCCACGTGTGCACCTGGCCTTATTCAGGACCTTCAAAGCACTACCACTCCCTCAAAGTCTAGAATGCATTCCTTTGTTTACCACCGGCTTCGCCTTCTGGCGTCCAGGGCCATGAGCACAGGATCATTGTCTGTCTTCATCAACTCATCAACTCATTGTTATGTGAAGTGAGTGAATGCACACTTTCATGGGAAGGGGTTGGGATAGAAAACAGTTGTCATTATTCAATGGTTTGAGGATGGGTAAATTTCATTTTAGGATTTACAAAGAGAGAAAAAAGACATGCCTTCAAATAATGACACCGGAGTCACTATATACCATAGATTGTTGTTGTTGTTAGGTGCCATGGAGTCAGTATCCAATTCCTAGTGACCCTACATACAACAGGGGAAACACTATTGTCAGTGCTTCTCTGCTGTTCATAGGGTTTTCAATGGCAGATTGATTTTGAGGAGTGGGTTGCCAGGTCTGTCTCCCAAGCCCCACAGTACCTGGTGTTCCCAGGCGGTCTCCCATCCGAGTACTAACCAGTCCCAACCCTGCTTAGCTTCCGAGATCTGAGTGGATGGGATGCCACAGGGCTACGGCTGCAGGTCATGCACCATAGGTACCACTTTACTAATGCAAAGAAAGTCAGAATGTAAGATGCATTATTTCTCTCCAGTAGGACCCGAATGCATGCTCACGCTCTTGCTGGGCACCTTCTCCTGCGCAGTGGCTTCTTATGGCTGATGCAGCAGCCATAAGAAATCTCCTTTAAGCGCCCTAGAAATCTCCTTTAAAACTGGAGGAAAAGCAGAGGTGCTGAGGAAGGCTGGTGACACGGACCTCCCAAAGCAGGGCTTGCTTGGTGAGGCACGGGGTTGAGAGGAAGAGCAGTGGGTAGGAGGCTGGGCTCACTCTGTGCGAATCCCAGCCTCTCCACCCACCACTCACAGGGCCCAGCCTTAGCCACGTAACCTCTCCTCCCTCTCCTCCCTGGAACAGGCGATCTCCATCCACGGGGGGGGGGGGGGGGGTGAACAGAGGGGCGCCACACACTAAAGCCTTTTGTATCACACGTATTCAATCATTTGCAACACCCCTGTTAAGCTGGCGTGATTATTTCCATTCCACAGAAGAAGAAATGGAGGCTCAGGGGGTTAAGTAACTAGCCTGAGGCCACGGAGCCAATATGTTGCAACCAACGTGTGCACGCAGTCAGTATGTTGGTCCCAGATCGCCTGACTTCAGATCTCGTGATTATGATTGGCAACACCATATTGGAAATGTGAAGTTCAGACAAGCAGGTCTCCCAGGCCTGCTTTCTCCAGTGCCTGGAGCGCAGCAGTGGGCATCTTTGGGAAGGACACTGTTTAGGAATAAGAACTTCCAGTCTCCCCAGTTGAGTCAAAGCTTGGGTGATGGCAGAGTCTGGTCCCTTCTTCCAGCTGGCTGTTGGGGGAGGGTGCTGTTTATGCCACCAGAAGAGACGCAGCCTGCCCCACTGTTCATTCCCTCGCTCTGGGGCCCATCCTCAGACAGCCCCCCCACGCGCAAGGTCTCCCCTCAGATGGAAAGTGACTGTTCTGGCTTGTTGCTCTCTGCTGCCCACAGTGACAGCCCCTCTTCTTTCTGTGGGACCCAGCAGGCCACTGTCTGGCACCCCACCAGGCTGCCACCCCCTGCCGGGCCAGGGCTCTGGCCACAGCTCGGTTCTGTCTGACCTGTCAGTGGGCTTGGGAAACACAGGTTGATGAGGAGCAGGGGGAGGAGGAGGAGGGCGGCTGTGAGAGGCCTCTCAGCAGGCAGAGGCTGCGCATTTGGGGAAATGGGAGGCAGGGATCAGAGGCCCCTGCTCTCTGTTGCCACTGGTTTTTGTAACAGTAAAGGGGGTGGGGGGACAGCAGCGGCCAGGACAGAAATCCCCAGGTGCAGAAAACAGGGCTCCGGGCCCACAGGGGGGAGTCGCAGCCAGAGGGACCTGTCAGGGCTATCCAGGGTGGGGAGGTGCTGACCAAATGAGGGCTTTCCCAGAGGCTGTTTCTGGGTTCCGAAGAGTAAGCGGAGGGAGGGAGAGAAGGATGGAAGAGGAGAGGGAGGGAGAGAGTGGGAGAGAGAGGGCCAGAAACTAAACATGTTTCCTGAAGACGATGGCGGCAGCAGAGGGTACCGTGATGGGGCTGTGACCCCTCGCAGCCTCCTCCAAAGAGCTGAGTGTGGAAGTGCAGAGGCCGTGGGGGCGGCCAAGGTGGGAAGCCCTGCTCCATCGCCACTAGCTTTGCGCCCTTGGGCGAGGTCCTTTCACTCTCTGAGCTTCCGTTTGTCCATCTGCACAAGGGAGGCCCTGGAGCCCACTCCGGGGCTCCGGTGGGCGTTCCCGGGTGGCAGCCGGATAAAGGACGCACGGCACAGGGAGGGAAAGCACAGAGGAGCACAGGCCAGCCACGAACCCAGCCGTAACGTGAGGCAGACGAAGTCAGGGGCTGGGCGGAAGGTCACCTAAAACATGCTCTACCTCAGTGTCCCAAGAAAGCCCCCTGCTCAGATGGCAGCCTTCCGTCCTGCCTTAGAGGAAGGTGCTGGGCAGGGGTGGGAACAAGGCACGGCGCTGGAGGGCACAGCGCCTCCTGTACGTGGGACGCCAGTATTGAACGACAGCCTTCCCTGGCGGTTCCCCAGGGCACCCGGATCCAGACAGCAGCAAACCGCGTTCAAATCCAGCCCTACACGCAGAAGCGGGTGGGCGTAGGCAAGTTATTTAACCTCTCCTCACGTCTCCTGCTCCCCCTCTGTAAATGACAATGTTAATAATGCCTGGGAGCCGGGCGCGGTGGCGCACGCTGTCATCCCCGCGGCTCGGGAGGCGGAGGCGGAAGGATCGCAAGTTCAAGACCAGAGGCGGTCTGCTTAACTTAGCGAGACCCTGTCTCAAAAAGTAAAAGAAAAATGGGCTGGGGGTGCAGCTCAGTGGTCCAGCACTTACAGAGCATGCAGGCGCGAGGCCCTGAGTTCAACCCTCAGTACCAGAAAAAAAGTGCCTGGGATCCTGGTGGTGATTTGCAAGATGAGTGTAAAATACTTCACGCCGTGTCTGGCACCTAGGAGCTCCTCATGAGTGCCAACCATTAGCTCTCATCAGAAATGACTTCCTTTAGCCAGGTGTGGGGGAGCACGCCTGTAATCCCATGACTCAGGAGGCAGAGGCAGGAGGATTGCAGATTGGAGGCCAGAGGCAGCTGGCATAACTCAGCAAGACCCTGCCTCAAAATAAACAGTGCAAATAGACTGAGGGCCCAGCGCAGTGGTAGGGCACTTGCAAAGCATGTGTGAGGCCTTGAATTCGGCTCCCTATACTGAAAAAAAAAATATTCCCTCAGTGCTTCATCATTCTGCTGACCCCAGGGCCCCCACACAGGATGCACTGGCTTTGTCTGGCACTGGGGGCTGGAGATCAGGGGCTCCGAGCTGATGTGCGAGGCGTGGTGGTGTGGTTTATGTTGGGCCTGGTCGACGATGGCCTGTTTCCTGTGCAAAGTCAATAGAAGGTGGGGCTGCCCCTGAGACGGCTGAGTAGAGAGAGGTTGGGCTGGTCCAGAGGCAGAGCCTTCCGTCCTTGTTGTTGCTGTTAGGTGCCGTCGAGTCCGACTCATAGCGACCCTCATAGAGTTTTCAATGGCTGTTTCAGGATTGCCTTGGAAGTGGGTTGCCACATCCTTCTCCCATTTTGTGATGCTGGGAATCGAACTCGGGACCTCAGAGACTGCAGAGCTGTGCTCTACCAATTGAGCTAAGTCCCAGCACCCTCCCGTCCTAGAGCTCTGTTATGAGGATGTATTTCCCAAAATATATGCCCCTGGGTACAATTGCCGATGCGTGCTGCAGGCCAAAATGGGTCCACCGACAGGAAATGCTACCTATTCAGGGGCAATGCTGAAAGAGTCATAATGCATATTCACATAGCAAAGGCTCTGAGAAGTCCTGCGGTAAAGACACTGCTTTCACTTTATTTAACTGACATCTCCCAAATTTTATTTGAACACAGACCTGCCCCTCCCACCTCCATTTCTGGGTTTTGTTGTTGTTGTTGTTAGGTGCTGTTGAGTCGAGTCCACCTCATAGGGACCCTATGTACAACAGAATGAAACACGCCTCAACCCTGTGCCATGCCCAGCACTATGTCAGTGCTTCTCTGCTATTCAGAGGGTTTTCAATGCATGACTGTTTCAGGATTGTTTCAGGAGTGGGCTGCCAGGTCCTCTCCCATTTTGTGGGTGCTAAGGATCGAACACAGGACCTCAGAGAACACAGAGCAAGCCCTCTACCAACTGAGCTAAACCCCAGCCCCTTCTGTGTTTTAGGCAACTCCTATTAACACCTCTAGGAGACCCAGTCTGGAAAGGCCAGCATGGTCCCTCAGGCCTAGAGCCATTGCTGTGGCTATTTGGAGGGTGTTTGCAGTTAATTCCAGGTGGAAGTCTTGAGATTTAAAGTGCGGAATAATCACCTAGGAATCTTCTTCAAAGTGCAGATCCCCGTCTCCATCTCAGGGATTCAAGAGGTCCGGGGTTTCAGCAAGAACCCACATGTCAGCATGGTCCTGGGGCAGGTCACAGGGAGCCCACTTTGGGCACAGCTGGTGTAGAGTCTGGCCGGTCAATATTCGATGCTCAGACAGTGGTGTCCCCATCGCCAGGGAGCTTGTCAGTAATGCAGGCACTCAGACCCATGCTAAGATCGTAAGGTTAGACTCTGCATTTTAACAAATTCCCAGACTAATTCTGAGGCCAACTAGAACTCAAGAAGCATTGGCATAAAAGACTTTTTGTTGATGATATCTGTCTTTGCTTTGTTTGGGACCCATTCGCTCATGTCTGGTGAAGAACCATCAGCAAAAAATGAACTAGACAAACACCGAAAGGTGTGATCAAAAAATTCCCCCAGGCTTCCCAGTACAGCCAGAGTCATGTCAAAGCGAGGTCCTGCCCGGCGCGGTGGTGCACACCTGTCATCCCAGTGGCTCGGGAGGCGGAGGCAGGAGGATCGCAAGTTTAAGACCAGAAGCAGTCTGCGTAACTCAGCGAGACCCTGTCTCAAAAAGTAAAAAAAAAAAAAAAATGGGCTGGAGGTGCACCTCAGTAGTCCAGCACTTGCAGAGCATGCAAGCACAAGACCCTGGGTTCAACCCCCAGTACCGCAAAAAAAAGCAAGGTCCTGCCAATCATGCCCCTGCCTTTGGTAACAGAGCTTTGACTCTGCTAAGCAGGCTTCACTCTCTCTCCCACATCCCTCCTAAAGAACAGGAAAGCCAGCAAAAGCAGCTCACAGCGGGCCCTCTGCTGCCAGATCCCTGCTCAAACGTGACTGATCGCCCATTGCTAAGTCGTAAGAAAAGCTGAGGGTGCTTTGGGGCAGGGTTCTCTGGCCTCGGAACTCAGAGACTGGCACGAAGAATTGGCAAGAAGTAAGAGGAAAACTTGCAGCAGCTCCCCCCGCCCCCATCAGGAGCACAAATACACTTCTCCTTCCCACAGTATGAAGGAACGGCCGGGCTCCATGGGGGGCGGGTAGGATGCCTGCGGAACAACGGTCCGTCAGGCAGCCAGGGTATTAATGGCAGGTGAAACCTTCCAAATGAGCACCCTGTCAGCCAATCCATTGCTCGCAAAGGCTGGCAACTCGGGAGACCTCGCGGAGGCAATGAAGAACTAATCTCATATTGCCAGGTTAAATCAAGTCAGCCTTCCCGCGCCTTTCACTTCTTAGTTACATCAAGCCGAATACTTTCAATTATCCCTCACTTCCAACTTGTCAGCAGGCGTAGGGTAAAATGCAAATGGAGCAGCGCCCTTCTCTGGTGGAGAGCAGGAAGGATCATTACGAGTCGTCATCGCCCAGCGAGCTCTGCCTGTCTCCAGTGGCGTGCAGTTACCATCCCATTTCACGCGCAACATCCCGTAGCGTCAATGTGCAACTCTGGGGTAGCCGGTGCTATGAAACCCATTCTATAGATTGGAAAACTGAGCCACAGGAGTTCACTCATTTCTCCAGGGTTACAGATCTGATGAGCCAGATTTTACCAGCTTTTCAAAGCAGAGCATTCTGATTCTCAAGTCCCCGTACACTCGCTGATTTCTAACTGAGCCAAGAGCCCGGTGCCGCCATGGGCAAAGGCAGGTGGGGCCCTGGCACGGCCCTGAGCTCCGCAGTGACTCCCTTGAGAGTTTCTAAATGCCCCTCCAGAGGCAGACTGGCCAGGGTCTGTGTGCTAACTGTGAGGAGCACCCCCAGTCCAGACTAGAACCCACGAGAGCCTCCTGCCTCCCTGCTTCTCCCCACCACGGGGCCTTTCCACTGTCAGCCACGCCTTGCCCTCATCCCATGTATGCAGGATCAGCTGGGAGCCCAGAGTTATTTTGGGATTCCAGCTCTGGCGGAACCTAGGGCCCCAGAGGGCGGCCTGGTGAGCGGGTGGCTGCTGTTGGCTGGAGGGGCATTTCTTTTGCAATATCGGGTAAGATTAGGTTGCTGGAACAGTGCTCACTTCTGATTTGCTATGACTCAAACTGTTTATGTAAAGAATGGTATTAATACAGATGGACTAATAATTCACGTAATAGGACTAACAATGTAAAAAGACAGTTCACTACAGAAAAAGCTTCGATCTTAAACATAATTGGAACCCAAGGATATACAGAAAACAATTACCATGAGCTGGGCGCGGTGGCGCACGCCTGTCATCCCAGCGACTCAGGAGGTGGAGGCAGGATGATCGCAAGTTCGAGACCAGAGGCACTCTGCGTAACTTAGCAAGACCCTGTCTCAATAACTAAAAAAGTGGGCTGGGGGTGCAACTCAGTGGTCCAGCACTTGCAGAGCATGCAGGCACGAGGCCCTGGGTTCAACCACCAGTACCGCAAAAAAAAAAAAAAAAAAAGTAGAAAAATGGGCTGGGGGTGCAGCCCAGTGGTACAGCACTTGCAAAGCATGCAAGCACAAGACCCTGGCTTCAACCCCCCAGTACTGCAAAAAAAAAAAAAAAAGAAAGAAAGAAGAAAAAGAAAAAGAAAAGAAAGACAAAAGAAAAGAAAACTATTACCATAAAAGACAAGCAAATGGAAGAGAAGTCTTTGGTGGAGGGGACAGACAGGAGGAGGAAGCACACAAGAGGGTAAGGGGGAACTTACGTGTGTAATGCATAACACAATGCCTCTATGGAAATGGCACAGTGAAAACATGTCAGAATGAATCACATTAGGTGGACACTAAACATTTCCAATAAAAAAAAAGAACAGCGAACTAGTAAAAAAACAAAAAACTGTTTATATAGACAGGGAGCTAGCAATATATTTGCCCTAGGTCCGACACACCCTTAGGCTGAGCCTTCCAGAGTTTGCCCTGAAAGGGTGGAACCCCCAAGGCAAGGTTAATCCCCACTTGCCATCTTCCCTCCTGCTCAAGAAGAGCCTTTGCCCTTAGCCACTGCCAGAGCCCTCCAGTCACCCTCGCCCGCCCGCGCTCCTTCATTTCCGTTGCCAAGAACAAGGAGCACCACATTCCTTCCTTGCTGCCCCAGCTGGTTGCCACTTCCCTTCTTCCATTGCTTCATTTGCTTCCCATTTCCTTATCCTTACCTGATCTCCAAAATAGCCCTAAGATTTTTGGGTGATGCCGCTCTTGCTGCCTGTATTTTTCTTGGGATCTGAGAACTTGGCAAATACCTACCTCTGTGTGGATAAATAAACCTATTATATGCTGTCAAGAGGACTCCAAGAAGAAGAAGAGGAGGAAGAAAGGAAGTTGTTGTTGTTAGGTGCCGTCAAGTCTGTATCCAACTCATAGTGACACTGCGTACAACAGGCAAAACACTTGTCAGTGCTTCTCTGCTGTTCATAGGGTTTTCAATGACGGATTGATTTTGGGGAGTGGGTTGCTGGGTCCTTCTCCCAAGCCTACAGTATCTGGAGTTCCCAGGTGGTCTCCTATCCAAGTACTAACCGGGCCTGACCCTGCGTAGCTTCTGAGATCTGACGCGATCGGATGCCACAGGGCTACAGCTGCAGGTCTAGAAGAGGAAGAGGGGGAAGAAAAAAAGAGGAGCCCCCTTTGTGGCCTCCTGGCCTGGTGCCTCCCTTCAAACAATGATCTGGAAAGAACGAGGCTCATGGCTGCAATCTGAGCCTGTGACCAGGCCCCACCCAGGGCTGCAGCCCACACTCACAGAGCCCTCCATGTCCCCTGCCTCGAGTTGTTGGGATCAATTCATGCCAGCTTGCCACAAAACAACTGAAAAGAGGAAAGTTAGGTGTTTCTGTGAAGCCTTTGGTACTTAAGCAAGCCACAGAGATCATGCAGGTTGGAGAGAGAGTCGCTTACACACCAAGCTCTAGGAAGCAAAGGTACCAGAATGTGAACAGATTCTCCATAAGGTGCCCAGTTTACAGAGATCAAAGCACAAAGTAAGTGAAATGCCCTCTCGGTCCCGGGGCTTTTTGCTATAAGACGGGTGATGCAAAGACTCAGGTAGCTTCCTCCAGGCAGAGATGTGCATGCTTCAGCCAACTGGGAAATATCCAGATGTTTACTGCAGCTGCGTTACAGCCTCCTTATGTACAGGGCGCCTCCCACCACCCCGCAAGCATCAGCTTTGACAGTAAGCATTCAGTTAAGACTCTGAGCTTAAATCTCTATACCATGAGGAACTCCCTTTAAAATCTAGCAAAACAGCCAGGGCCGTGGTGTTCACCGATAATCCCAGCAACTCAGGAGGCAGAGGCAGGAAGGCAGCAAGTTCAAGGCCAGGAGCAGCTCCTGTAACTTGTTGTTGTTGTTGTTAGGTGCCCTCGAGTCAGTATCCGACTCATAGCGACCCTGTGTACAACAGGCGAAACACTATTGCCAGTGCTTCTCTCCTGTTCATAAGATTTTTCAATGGCTGATTGATTTTTGGGAGTGGGTTGCCGGGTCCGTCTCCCAAGCCTCCAGCACGTGGTGTTCCCAGGAGGTCGCCCATCCAAGGACTAACCAGGTCCGACCCTGCTTAGCTTCCGAGATCTGATGGGATCGGATGCCACAGGGCTACGGCTGCAGGCTCCTGTAACTTAGGGAGCCCAAACTCAAAATAAAAAGTTAAAACTGCACTGAGGGTGCAGCTCAGTGGTAGAGCAATTGCAGAAGTATGTGTGAGGCCCTGGGTTCAACCCCCTAATACTACAGATAATCATAATAACAATAAATAAGACGAAAACAAAGTCTAGCAAAGCATAGTAGACAGAGCTGGAAATGGCTGACATCATCTGTAACCAGCACAGAAGGTAAACGCTGCCTCCTGCCAATCGTAAACAGCTGAATGGGGATTTGACTCTCACAGGTAAATAATTTGGTCCTCAGCAGCGTCGTTGCCAGGAATGAATTCCCAGGCATGTTGTTCTTCATGTTGATTCCTTCTCAGATGCTCATGTCACCCAGCCAAATTCTCTCCCAGCTGGAGCCGCAGGCAGGCCTTCAGCAGTGATTAAATCTCACAGCCCCCACTTCCCCAGGCTATAGGTGCCCAGTGCCCTGTCTTCAGAGTCCCTTGGAGAGGAAGCGTCTCCTTGCACTAATGAAGAAGACAAAGAGCAATGCCCTCACTGGCTGCCTCTTCCTGCTTCTTATCCATAGCTGCTTTTTAGCCCCTTGGCGGGCCGACTCGCCTTCTGCAAGCCCCAGTTTCCTTTTCTACAGGACAGTGGTCACACTGACAGTGGGATTCACTGAGCCCACACTGCACCCAGGTACTGTACCGTCATCCCTCAGTATCCACAGGGGATTAATTCCAGGACCCCACCCAAACACCAAAATCCTCAGGTGCTCAAGTCTCTTCTGTGAAATGGTGGCGTATTTGCATGGAACGTATGCACGTCCTCCCATAGACTTTCGATCACCTCTAGGTGATGTATAATATTTAGTACAATTGGAGTGCTATATAAATAGTTGTTATACTGTGTTCTTTAGGGAAGGATGACAAGGAAAATCAACTGTACATGTTCAGTACCGGCACAGCCCTCATAAGCCTGGCTACGTTTTCTATCTGAGATTAGTTGAATCTACACATACGAAACCACAGATAGAGGGAGCCAAGAATTAACTGCCGTAATTCTCCCAACAGCACTTTCTAATGTCATCACCATCATCTCCATTTTGTACTTGAGGGAAACTGAGGCTGAGAACAGTCAATAGCCCAGGGTAGCATCTGGGGAGTAGTCAATCTAAAATTCAAACCCAGGTACTCTCAGTCTGAAATTTAAGGGCCACATTATTCTGCTTTTCAGTATTGCCATGGAGACTTAAATCAAGAACATATGAAAATTCTACTCTATCTATAGCATCTATTGTGACTATTAGCTCAGTTGGTAGAGCATCGCTCTGCAGTCTCTGAGGTTCCAAGTTCGATTCCCAGCACCGCAAAAGCAGGAGAAGGACATGGCAATCCACTCCCAAGGCAATCCCGAAACAATCAGCCTTTGAAAACTCTATAAGGGTTGCTATGAGTCGGACACGACTTGATGGCACCTAACAACAACAACATTTGGAAACAGCACTCTTGCCAAGATTCAACAAGCTCAGAGCCCACACTAATGAATGACTCTAAATATAAGAAGATATTAATTTCATTTACTTTCCTATCCAGTTTTTATGAGCTGAAAGAGTTAAAAACTTCAGAGAATTTGTGCTTATAATAATACCTGTGTTTATTGAACATATACTATACACCAAAGGGAATATATGTGTGTGTGTGTATATATATATGTGTGTATATATATATATATATATATATATATACACACACACATATACATATATATGTATGTGATTGGGAATATATATGTGTATATATACACATATTATACATACATATATACACACACACACACACACACCTCAATATATTCCCAATCATGTTACGTCACCCTATAGCATGCACTATGATAACTTAACTTTAAAGGCAAGAAAACTGAGGCTCTGCAATATTGTTTATCTTCTCAAGCTCACACAGCCAGGGTCTAAGGGAGGAGAACTTCACCCCAAATCCATCTGATTCCAGAGGCCAAGTTCTTACCTCTGAATTTTGTATCATTTTGACTTTTTACTGCGGGACTTCTAATCCAAAGGATTCAATTCAGCAATAACTTACCCGATTTCTGCTTCATGTTACTAGAACTGTTATGGAGGATTCTCTGATTTTCTTTATCAAGTGCAGTAGAGAGAATGCCTCAATATGTTCCCAGGAAGTTTCTCCTACATCCACACGCCCGTGAAATCGCCCTTACAATTAGTCTCTGATGTTTGTGCATAGAAAACAGCCAGAGCTGTGATTTAGCGTCAGTTCTGGCAGGAAACACCTAGATAATTCTCCACGATCCCATTTCACGGAGTGAAGTGGATGAGGTCATACTGAGCAGACGTGAGCCATCACCACGGGCCACCTGGGAAGGCCTCAGTTGCAGAGTCAGAATTGGGCCCCTTTTGAAGACTCTGCAAACCTTTCCCAACACCCTCGGAAAAAAATAAGACAAGCAAACAAATAGGTAGGTGGATAAAGAAAGAAAGAAACGGGCCAATGTCAGAGGAGGGCCGTGGCGCTTTCCCGCCTGTGTTGAATGGAGACATCGAGGCCTCCCAGGTCCTGAACTGGCAATTCAGAACGGTTTGATTGCCTGCTCGATTGTTTGCGAGATAACTGCAAGATTGTCAGCGACAGGGTAATTTACTGAAGATTGCAATGTCAGACTCCATCCAAGGGGCTTGCTGGCATCGAGATGCGATCCTCATGACTGACAGGCCACCGGGCGATGGGAGTGCCAATTTAGAGTTCACAGTGTCGTCTGAAAGTATTGGGAGGAGGCAGCCCAGAACCGGGCAGCATGAGGTCATTACAACCGTAACATATGCTCGCACTTAATAACGACCAGCCCCCAGGGGCACTATCTCTTGAGTAGGTAAAGGTAAGGGTATAGGAAGAAATTATTTATATACGTTTTTTTTTTCTTTCTCTTTCAATGTTTGTCATCTGCCGTTGCTGATGTGTTTCAGCCATCACCTGCCAGGCGGGCCCTTGAATAAAAAGCCCAGAGTCAACAAAACGGTGGGGAGATTTGAGACGGTCACAAATGGAGAAAGAGTGGCAGAGTGGAGGAGGAGGGGAGGAAAAGGCACCGGGCTTAACAGGAAGAATGTCTCAAGGTGTTATTTGAGCCCAGAGCCCTCCTCAGGCTGCTTGTATGGAGCAGGTGGCAAATGCAGCAGAGGGGAAGGAAACCCTTCCAGGCTCCGGGAGGGAAAGGCCACCGAGATGGATGGAACTCCTAATGGGAAGAGGCCGGCGACCTTAGAAGAAATCCATAGCGCTAACAATAGCGGGTTTCTTCTCACCTGAGAAGTTTCTGCCGCTTCTGAATGAAGCACCGCCTGCCGCCGCGGCTCAGCGGGTTATTTTTAAAATCTGAAGCAGGCACTGCGTGCAGATTCCTTCTGTCTGGTGTGGACCGTGGAAAGTGAGGTTCAAAGCAAAATTCTGTGCAATTTTTTTTTTCCTTTTCTTCCCCCTTACGCTGCCAATGGCCCTCGAATCTGGATTGGACGATCAGAATGTGGCTCTGACACAATGCCTTAATATTCTCCCACTACCAGGATCGCAAGTTTGAGACCAGAGAAAGTCTGCGCAATTTAGAGAGACCCTGTCTCAAAAAGTCAAAAAAATGGGCGAGGGTGCAGCTCAGTGGTCCAGCACTTGCAGAGCATGCAGGTGCGAGGCCCTGGGTTTAACCCCCAGTGCTACAATAATAATAATAATAATAATAATAATAATAATAATAATAATTCTCTTGCTACTGAGATCCAGTTCCGTCTCCAGCACCATTGCTGGGGCCTGAGCTTCCCCGGGCGCTGGGGTGTAGCTGATTCAGCCGCACATTGGGCTGAGATGTGCAGAGCCTTGATTTCAAAAGTCTCTGAATTTATGACGTGTGCACTCCTGCCCACCCTCCTGTGTCTGCATTTCTAGGAAATTCTGTAAATCCAAGTGGGTTATGAGGCACACAAGCAACATTTGCCCATGTGGAAAATGAGAGGCTAGTTTTAGTAATTTAAAGCCAAGCAAAACATGTAACCTCCTAATTTGTTTGTTTGCTAAAAAGAAAGTAATGCATTGAAATAATTGTACATTAATTGCTAAATTACAGTGGAACTTTGGCAAAATTACATATTTCAATTTCAGTAGCGGAACCGAACGGAAAGGATAATGCCAGAAAATGACGTTGTCGTAAGTTTAAAGCACGCAGCCAGGCCTCTGGTCCAGTGCTGCAGTACAAGCGTTCATCATGGCAGAGCCCGGGGTTTGAGAGATCCTGTGATGCTAATTATGACTAGGGAATTGCCTTGCTCTCAAATCCAGGAGGTGCAAGCAAGCGGTTCTCAATCTCCTGCACCGTGTGCTCAACCAAGCTGAATGAATAAAGACTGGCCAATGAGTCCACTCTGATAGGAAATTCCAAGGAGCAAACACTGGCCTGCACTTTCCATCCCCAGCCCTACCAGACATGTAAGGAATGGGAAATAGTCATTCATTCATTTGACAAACATTTGTTGGGTGCTCTATTCCATGGCTGGCACCAAGTGAGGCGTGAATGTACAAATTAATAAAACCCTGTTCTTCTTTTACACCAAACTCGTTTTCCACACAGGGAGGCAGGCATAAAGATATAATTAATTCCAGGACAAGGAAGTTGGTGTTCACAGCAACAGTTTCTAAAATTTATTGTGCATGAGAATCACCTGAGAATCATGATCCAAAGGGGGATTGCAGAGCTTGCTCCTGGAGGCTGTGTCTGGGGAGGCCTGGGGTGAGCCTTTGATTCTCCCCACAGAATTGTGCGGCGGAACCATTCTTTGAGAACCTCTCATACAGGGAGGCACAGAACGGGAGTAACTAGCCATGTTCGTCAGCTTGTGCGGCTATAACGAAAATCCCATAGGTGGGGTGGTTGACGCAGGAAACATCGATCTCTCGTGGCTCTGCAGGCTGGCGAGTTCAAGATCAAGGCCGTGGTGAATGCAGCGTCTGGGGAGGGCCTGGTGCCTGTTCTGTAGAGGGTCATTTTCTTGCTGTGTCCTCATGTGGCAGAAAGATGGCTGGAGAACTCTCCAGGGTCTCTTTCATAAGGGCAGTAATCGCACAATCAGCCATGGGAAACCCTATGAGGGTCACAATGAGTCGGACCCAACTCCAAGGCGCCTGACAACAACAGTAATCCTATCGAGGGGCTGGGGTTCAGCTCAGCTGGTAGAACGCTGCTCTGTGCTCTAGGAAGCCTCGGTTCAAACCCCAGCAGCATGGAGCCAGGCCTGGTGGCGCACGCCCGTAATCCCAGTGGCTTGGGAGGCAGAGGCAGGAGGATCACAAGTTTGAGACCAGAGGCAGTCTGCGTAACTTAGTGAAACCCTGTCTCAAAAAGTAAAAAAAATGGGCTGGGGGTGCAGTTCAGTGGTCCAGCACTTGCAGAGCGTGCAAGCACGAGGCTCTGGGTTCAAACCCCAGCACCACAAACATAAGAGAAGGACCTGGTAGCCTACTCCGAAAGAATCCCAAAACAATCAGCCATTGAAAACCCTATGAGTAGCAGAGAAGCACTGACATAGTGCCGGGCGTGGCACAGCGTGGAGTGTTTCATTCTGTTGTACATAGTGTTGCTATGAGTCGGATGTGACTTGACAGCACCTAACGACAACAATCCCGTTAATGGCAACTGCACTTTCATGACTTACCTACCTCCCAAAGGCCCCACCTCCGAGTACCTTCTAGGATTTAGAATTTCAGCATAGGACTCTTGGGATTTTCCTGTTATTGTTGTTGTTTTCTGGTATTGGGGGTCGAACCCAGGACCTCGCGCCTGCACGCTGTGCAAGTGCTGGACCACTGAGCTGCACCCCCAGCCCATTTTTTTACTTTTTGAGACAGGGTCTCGCTAGTTATGCAGACTGGCTCTGGTCTCGAACTTGTGATCCTCCCTCCTCCGCCTTCCAAGCAGCTGGGATCACGGGCGTGCACCGCCGCGCCCAGCAGCATACAACTCCTGAGGAACACACACATTCTGTCCTTAACACTGACTTGCCAGGGACATCATCAGGAAGGTGTCCTGGATGAAAAGACCATCTTTCAGTGGGGTCTTAAACCAGTCCTGTCTCTTTCTCACATTACACATCAGCGTCGTCAGGACAGACGGCATAATTCTTTCTTCACTGTTTTCTTTCCAGTGTTCACACACCACTCAGATATATGTAGATGAATGAATAGGAATCAGCCCAGGAAAAGAGGTGAAAGGGCGGGAATCTAGGCAAGTAAAACAGAAAGTTCAAAGTCTTACAGGCATGTTGTTGTTGTTGTTAAGTGCTGTCGAGTCATGTCTGTCTCATAGCAACCCTCATAGGGTTTTCCATAAGTAATTGTTTCAGGATTGTCTTGGGAGTGGGTTGTCAGGTCCTTCTCCCATTTTTGCGGTGCTGGGAATCAAACCTGGGACCTCAGAGACTGCAGCGCAGCACTCTACCAACTGAGCTAAACCCCAGCCCCTTACAGGCACACAAGAAGGTACAACCAGAAGCAGTTGGGTGAGTGGATGGTTTGACTTGTAGGTTCTCACACCAAAGCTATTATTCCACATTTCCTGGAAAAATGTAACATGTGGCACCTGTTTTTCCAACTGGTCAACAGTTTCCAGCCCTGGGTTAGAGGGGGAGGGACTGGAATGCTTTTCTCCACAGAAGCAAGGTTTAAGGAATTCCCTACATTTTAGTTACTTGGGCGCTCATTAGCACAGGCTCTTGGGAAACATCTGTGGGTACTTTTTGTGCAGTGTTGTTTAAAAGCAAACTTTATGTTTTTATTTCCGACCATTCCAATAATAACTGCTCATAGTAGAAAAAAAGAAAACAAAGTTCGGAAGAATGTAATAAAGAAAATAAAGAGAAATACATTTAGGTGGTACGTGGGGATAACCATTTGTCAACCCGTTCAGTTATCTCCTTCCAGTCTTAATTTCCATGTGTGTAAATTGGAATCATATTAGGCTGGCTGTGTGAAATCTGCCAATCCAAGGTCCTTGGGAAGGTTTGGTGATCACCATCGTGGTAGCATCTCCAGACGCCTGGTGCCAGGACCTCCACTGACCCCGGCTCTGCCTCCTCCCTTCCAGATGGCCTGGTGGACTGCCTGGACCCTGACTGCTGCCTGCAGTCCGCCTGTCAGAACAGCCTGCTCTGCCGGGGGTCCCGGGACCCCCTGGACATCATCCAGCAGGGCCAGACGGACTGGCCCGCCGTGAAGTCCTTCTACGACCGCATCAAGCTCCTGGCAGGCAAGGACAGCACGCACATCATTCCTGGAGACAACCCTTTCAATAGCAGGTGGGTACCCTTGTGCGCCCACGGGCCACGGAGGTCCCTGGTCTCCTTCCTGGTGGCGCTCAGGCGTTTCCATGGACCGAGATGGTCTGGAAACTTCGCACTGCCAACGGCTCCCTTCCGCAGCTCACAGCGTGTCCCTCTTTCACTGTGGATCTGGCTGCGGAGGGAAGTCCTGGTCTCTCTGCAGGACTTGGCCACCTGCCACCCAGAGCCTGCTGGAGAAACCTGTTGATTCCCTAGTTCTGAGATCCTTTTTATGATCCATTATTTTATGACATTTTTGTCATTATTTTAAATCCTCCTTTATAATGCCTCGGGAGAGTGGCTTATTGTTTGAGCATTGCTGAAATAGTTCATTCAATAGAGTATTTTTGAAAGCTGCTATTAACTCGATAACATAACCTATCATTCATGGCATCTGAGAGTCGGGATGATGCCGGTTGCCAGGATTTACTGAGCACCTAGGATGAGTCAGAGGCATTATGTAGATCATCTCCAATGCTCCTGCGACCCCATCCACGGCACCTCTTCCGTACTGGATTTTACCCCTCAGTCTCCTTGGGCTCTCTGATTTATTTTTGCTCTCAGTTGCTAATTTCAGGTTTATGATTACTCTAGGATCAAATTCTGGATTTATTTTGTAGTCACCCTGGCCCACCCCTTCATTCCAGGACAAATCAGAGCTGTGCCCTGGAGAAGACCGAGGGGGAGGTTTGGCTTTGAGACCCCTCCCCACCATCCCAACCCCTTTCTCTTTCAGATCTTTTCTATTCTGAGGGCAGAGAGGAGCCATAGGAGGGGTGGGGTTCTGACAACTGGCTAGGTATGAGGTCTCCTTCTCATTGGGTCGACATCCACATGTCCATGGTATATGCAGATGTGAGGATGGTGGGCGTGGTCCTCTTGGAGGTACCCTCACCCCATCCCTGTGCTCCTTCATATAGAGAAATAAAACCTATGGCTGAGTCCTCTTTCACAAAGCCTCTTCTTCCCAGGAACTTGAGCAGGACAGTCCTGGCCTCTTTGTGCTTCAAGTTTTTTAATTTTTTGATCGACACATCATAACGGTGCATATTTATGGAGCACAGTGTGATATTTTGATTTCTGTATGCATTGTGTAACGATTCCTGCGTGCCTTGTGTAATTAGGATATCCCTACTTGAAATATGTATTTATGTTTCGTGAAAACAATCAAAATCCTCTCTTTCACAATATGCAGTGCATTATTGTTCACAGCGGCCACTCTACAGCACACTAGAACCCCAGAGCTTATTCTTCCCTTCGGATTGTTACACCCTGTCCTCTTCCTCTTCCTCTCCCTCCTCTCTCAGCCCCTGCCCCCACTCAGGTAGGCTTAGGAGCCCCCTGGAAGGAAGCTTCCCACCCAGCTTCCAGCAAGGACGTTCCCCAGACTCCACTTTTTACAGGAGCCCCTAGCTCTGCCTGCGATTCTCTTAGAGGCTCTGTCATTGGATTCCGGGAGGGAGACAACATGAAGCCGGGACTCTGACCCTGCCCCTCCCCTCACCAGGGTGGTATGAAGACATATGGGTGGAGGCACGGCCAATTCTACAGCTCCTGACAGCCCTCTGGAAAGTTGGGCAGCCCCAGTTCTTGGCAGCGCTTTTCAATATGAGAGTTCTTAACAAGATCACCATACACCAATAACTTTACCTTCTCTCTGTTCTGCTCTTTGTTGTTGAGGTCGTTAGGTGCCACTGAGTTGAGTCCAACTCACAGCAACCCTTTGTCCAACAGAATGGAACACTCCACAACATGGTGCCATGGCTGGCACTGTTGTCAGTGCTTCCTTGCTATTCATAGGGTTTACAATGGCTGATTTTGGGGCGAGGAGTGGGTTGCCAGGTCCTTCTCCCAAGCCTACAGCACCCAGTATTCCCAGGCGGTCTCCCATCCAAGTACTAACTAGGCTCAACCCTGCTTAGCATCAGAGATCTGACAGGATCAGGTGTCAGGGTGGCTTGGCTGCAGGCAGTTCCGCTCTTGCTAAACGTAAAATGGGAAAAGAAAGAATACAAAAGAAATCATCATTTTAACCCTCTTCTAGTTCAGCCCTGACTTTTTAACTTTGTCACATTGGGCTCAAAAATCCTATTTTCTTGACTAGCAAAATTAGAATAGTAGTATTATATACTACCCACAGTAATAATATTACATATTTTAATTGAGAAACCTCTCGAAAAGAAAGAGAAAGAAACCACAAATCTCTGCCAAAAAAAAAAAAAAGTAGTTCATCTGCTTGTTAAATCCTAGTTCGAGGATGGTTTTTTAGGTATGTTTCCTTTTTATTATGGACAAAATTCATCTTGTTAGAGACCCATGACTGTGGCTTGCCCTAGTCCATAAGCATTTTAGCAGGATTTGCATGCAGTTTGCTTGTGCTCTAAATGCATCCTCTAAAGACTCAGAGTCTGTTTCAATCTTCTTCCTAATTAACAGTTCATCATTTCCACCCTGCCTGCAGCTGTAGCCCTGTGGCATCCGATCCGATCCTGTCAGATCTCGGAAGCTAAGCAGGTTCAGGCTTGGTTAGTCCTTGGATGGGAGACCGCCTGGGAACACCACGTGCTGCAGGCTTCGGAGAAGGACCTGGCAACCCGCTCCCAATAATCAATCTGCCATTGAAAACCCTATGAACAGCAGAGAAGCACTGACAATAGTGTTTCGCCTGTTGTACACAGGGTCGCTATGAGTCGGATACCGACTTGACGGCACCTAACCACAAACAACAACATTTCCACCCTAAATCCAGTCATTTCCTGAAACTCTCCTTTTCATACTCCCTCTTCACCTGCCCAGCCTAATTTCATCGTATCCTCCCTGCCAGTGACCATCTCAGCCAGTAGGCATTCCAAGCAGGAGCCAAGATACGGGGCAGCAGCAGGAACCCCAGACTACGTGGTGGCCAAGGCCCACCCAGAGACCTGTGTGACTGAAAGCCGCTTTAGAGGGAGCTGTCGCAGAGCTTTGCTGAGCAGCGGCCCAGCAGCGTCTGCATGGGTACATAATTCAGACGCGCACGGCAGTGCTCCAAGACACAGGTTGAAGCCCAGTAAGCTTATGGGTTCCAGTGCATTATCGTCTGACAAACAATGAGGGACGGAGCTAGGAATAACAAAGGACTTAATTCAAGACTTCTGAAAAGGCGTTCCCCTAGATAATGGCATACAAAAATAACCAAAATGCCTTGACTCCACCACTATAATTTATAGAGCAGATCTCACTATCTAGATAATGCGATAATTGTTACACATCAATAATCATAAATAGAAATGAACTGATAGCATGTCTTGGCTGAGTCTTTTCTGCGAATTGGCTGCCTGGAAGTGATAGGAAGCCAGCAACAATGAAGCATTAGAAAAATAGAGCGGTAGAAACCACAGACAGCCCAGCCCCTTTTATGCCTGTGGTACTCTGCAAAGTCTTATGCTACAGGACTGATTTAAAAGAAATAGCCCTTGTAGAAAAAAAAGGAAGGGGGGAAACCCACTGTGAAACGGACTCCCAATTATGCTTTCTCGTCACGAGCTCTGTGTACCTTGTGGTCATCAACACATATCCTTGATTTTAAAAGAGTGTCTGGTAAGGCCGTAAAGGAATCTTAGCCTGAGCTAAGATAAGAAAATGGAATTGAACAAAAGGATTATTTTCATAAATTAGTTTTCCACTTTCAAAAGACTCTAGGATTGCGGTTGGAACCAGCTAAAAATGGGATTCATTTGTTAGGCAGCCAGTAGCAGACAATTAGAGCTGTCAGTGTAACCATCTAAACACTCCCGCGATCATCAAAGGGTTGGAGTGGAACGGTTGGGGGTATCACAAATAGAAAAGGAACGCTTGGAGACAGCCTCCCTCCAGTATTCCGAATACCTGGAATTGCAAAAGTAACTGCATTCCAAAAATCTTCCACAAGATTCTGTCTGGCAAAGAACAGGTCAGCTCCATTACCCAGCCCAGAAATTGGCAGTGTGTCCAAGAGCCTGGGAGCCCACGGACCACTCCATCTTCACCAAGTTGCCCCACGTCTCAGGGGCCAGCAGTGTAGCTGAAAACCGCTCTGGTCAGCTGGGAGCTGAGTGCAGATATGGAGGTTCTCAGGGTCCCAGGTCATCTCGAAGTCGAAGAGAGCTCGGGTGGGAGGAGACTTGTGCACTCTTCTCCACAGGCTTTCCGTAGGGTATGCATTGAGCATCCCTCGCCCAGAAGTCCAAAATCCAGAATGCTCCAAATTCCAAAACTGATCACACACCACACTGCAAGTAGAAAATTCCATCCCAAGAAACTTTGTTTCATGAACAAAGTTATTTAAAATATTGTATTAGATTACCTTCAGGGTATATGTAGAAGGTGTATATGAAACATGCATGAATTTTGAGTTTAGACTTGGATCTTATCCTCAAGATATCTCATTATGGATAAGCAAGGATTCCAAAATATGAAAAATCTGAAGCCTGCGACACCTCTGGTCCCAAGCATTTCAGATCAGGATATGCAACTCATTGTAGCATCTCAGTGGCCTTCGAATACTTCTGAGAGGTAGCCGGTTGGAAACTGGCATTCTTGGGAAATTTCTATTCGTCTGGTCTGGAGAGAGGTGAGCTTTCCCTTATACCAGAAAAAAGGGCAGATGAGATTTTAACCACCCACCATCCCAAGATAGCAGGAATTTGACATAAGAAAGCTGTGGAAGCGCCCGGCACAGTAGTGCACACCTGTAATCCCAGCAGCTTGAGAGGCGGAGGAAGGAGGATCGCAAGCTTGAGACCAGAGGCAGTCTGTGTAATTTAGCGAGACCATGTCTCAAAAAAGTTAAAAAAAGGGGGGGGGGAGCTGGGGGCGCAGCTCAGTGGTCCAGCACTTGCAAAGCATGCAGGCGCCAGGCCCTGGGTTCAACCCCCAGTACCGCAAAAAAAAAAAAAAAAAAAAAAAAAGAGAGAGAGAGAGAAAGAAAGAAAGAAAGCAAGAAAGCTATGGAGTTACATGCAATCTAGACTCCAGGGTATCTCCACCAGAGGGGGAAAATATATATATCCAATGTTCTCTTTTCCTTGGGGTCTTACGGATTGTGAGAAATTTCGCTCCTATAGGACAGCAGAGAGGAAAAACTGATGTGTAGGCACTCCCATCTACCTCCCTGACATCCCAGCCTCAAGGAAAAGCGTAACCTGGCCTGGCTCCAAAGCCAGATTAGGAAGTGAGCAGCCAGATGGGGAAGCCCTCACCCGAGCTTCATACTCTCCGCGCCAGGCCAAGACACGCGCGGGAGCGATGAGGGGCAGCCCGAAGCCTGGGCCACCCCGGAGCCAAACAACACTGAGCGGCGGAGCAAGGCCAAGGGTAGAAGGGATGTGCACGGGAGGCCTCACTGCCCAGTGACGGGCGAGGCCGTCCAGGGATTTCACCCCAAAAGCTTTTGTTCCTTGAGCAGAGCAAAGCAATGAGGGCTCCCTTTTGCCTGTACCTCTGTGTGCGGGGCGGGGAGTGGATGCGACCAGAAGATCTTCTCGCCCGCTGAGCGGATAAGGACGAGGGAGCCTCGAAAGCAGGGTGAAGCGGCTCAGAAACCCCCTCATCTCTCCGCTCTTCTGCACGGCCTCACACACCTGTGTTTCTTTCTCCCTCAGCCTGGTTTCTCTCATCCGAGGCCAAGTGGTCACCACGGATGGGACTCCCCTGGTCGGTGTGAACGTGTCCTTCGTCAAGTACCCAAAATATGGCTACACGATTACCCGCCAGGATGGCACGTAAGTAGCTGCGCGGAGCTTGTACCTACTCGGGCCCAGGTGCGTGTGCAAAGACAATGATGGCGGCGTAGAACCACGCGGTCCCTTCTTGTGGACTGCCATCCCCCCTCCCCCCGCCCCACAGCCCAGACCTCTATGGAGGGTTCCCCTAAGGACATCTCCTGCTTGGTGTGGTCTCTAAACCGTAAAATGAAAAGAGAGGCCGACAGATCTGGGGCGACTGAGCCACCGCCTCTCTTTTTCCATGTCGGGTAAATGCTGGTTTGTGTGTGCTGGGGGTGGAGGCAGGGTATAGAAAGAGGGGACAGCAGCGCTCAGAAACGAACTCCTATTTTAAATCAAAAGCAGTGCAGGGTGACAAGAATCCACATGACACGGTGTCCTGTGGTGAGCCCCTTCTGCTTTCATCTGTGGCGTTCGGAGTTGTGTTGTTTTTGCTACAGTTTTGAGGGGTGGGCTGTAATCACAGCAGTCTAATTAAATACATTTAGCAATCACCCTGCTGGGTGAAGGAGACAGCCTTCCCCTATTATCTACTGATTGGAAGCTGCCCCCGCTCAGCCCCCACCAAGATGAAAGCTCCGGTGCCTCCTTAATCCACTGGGCATCGAGTCGAAAGTGAAAGATAGGAAGAAGAAAAGTCTACAGAAAAGGGAAAGCGCTCCCTCCTGGCTGGACACACACACAGGCACACACCGTCACCGTCTCTTCCAAAGGAACAAAGGGACTGTCCCTGGAAAGCTGATGTCATAACTTTCTCTATAGAACCAACTCTAGAAAATCACGGGCCGATCAGGGAGGCAAAAACTGTGATTCTTCTCCTTTCCTGGTGAACAGTGTAGCCCTGATTTTCCAGAATCCCAAGGTAGCCTGCAGGCGGTTTCAAAAACCACCAGCTCCCAGCAACCCTACCCTCATGTTGCCAACATTGAAACCAAAAAAAAAAGGGGTTCTAATGGCTCATCGCCTGCAGCCATAGCCCTGTGGCATCCGATCCCGTCAGATCTCGGAAGCTAAGCAGGGTCGGGCCTGGTTAGTACCTGGATGGGAGACCACCTGGGAACACCAGAGGCTGTAGGCTGGGGAGAAGGACCTGGCAACCCCCTCCCAAAAATCAATCTGCCATTGAAAACCCTATGAACAGCAGAGAAGCACTGACAATAGTGTTTCCCCTGTTGCACAGAGGGTCGCTATGAGTCGATACTGACTCGACGGCACCTAACAACAACAATAGCCATTTCACTGTAAAGGTAGATCCAGTGGCAGAACTTACACTATTCAGTGTATGGGCTGGGATTTAGCTCAGCTGGTAGAGCGCTGCGCTGCAGTGTCTGAGGTCCCGAGTTCAATTCCCAGCACCGCAAAAATGGGAGAAGGGCCTGGCAATCCACTCCCAAGGCAATCCCGAAATAGTCAGCCATTGGAAACCCTATGAGGGTCGCCATGAGTCGGATACCGACTTGACGGCACCTAACAAAAACAATGGCTCATCAGGTCCTCAATACAGATCCTCCTCCATTTACAATGGGGTTACGTCCCAGTAGACCCATTGTAAATTCAAAATGCCTGAAGTCCACCAATCCACCAAACATCCTAGCTTAGCAGCACAGTGTCCTGCGGAGTGCGGGTTTTCCACCCTGGCAACGGTGTGGCTGACTGAGAACTGCAGCTCACGGCTGCTGCCCTGCATGGAAACAGTCTTGTACTCCGTATCCCCAGCCCAGGAAAAGACCAGCTTTCACAGTACAGTTCTACTGAACGCATGTCACTTCTGCACCACTGGGAAGTTGAAAAGCTTCAGACCAGCGTAAGGCGGGACCGTCCGCATTCATTAAATGTGTGATGTTCCACCCATAGGTTTCTGTAGCCAAATCTAATTATTGGAAAGCACTGTGATAGCAAGTGTGCGCCATGCAGACAGCCTGTCATTCATTCTTAAAAGCCAGCACTGCTACTGGGCACCGTAGCACATGCCTGTAATCGCAGGGACTCAGGACGCTGAGGCAGGAGGATGGCAGGTCTGAGGCCAGACGCAGCCTACATAACTTACGGAGACCCTGTCTCAAGATAAAATATTAAAAAGGGGATAGAGGCTGAGGGTGCAGCTCCGTGTTGGAGCACTTGCGTAGCTTGGGTGAGGCCCTGAGTGCAAATGCCTTGTACTGCCAGGAAGAAGAAAGGAAGGAAGGAAGGAAGGAAGGAAAGAAGAGGAGGAGGGAGGGGGAGGGAAGGAAGGAAGGAAGGAATGGAGCGAGAAAGAGAAAGAAAAGAGCATTCATTAATTGAGTCAATTCCTGAAAAGTCCTGTGAGATGATGCAGGAACACATTTCGGAGTCCCTGGTCCCCTGCGTGTTCCTTCCGTCTGCTCCTCCATCCCTTGCAGACACTTCCTGAGTAACCATGGCCCAAATCCTCTTCCCAGATCATATATCCAGCCTCCAGGACCAGTGACTCCTTAGGTTGTTGAGGTTTCGAAGCCATGAAAATCCCAGGGTATGTTTGGGAATGCTCCCAGGAATCCTACAACTTATTATGGAATGTGCTATGGGCCACAAACTCCTGTGTTGATTCTCTCCTGGCAAGTAGGAACGGTTTTGCTGCAAGACGTATCTTGGTTTTTGGAGACAGGCCCTAACTGTGTAGCCCAGGTTATGCTCAGACTGAAAATCCTTCTGTCTCAGCCTCCTGAGTGCTAGGATTACAGATATGCAGCCTGACACCAGGCCTGCTTCAAGACATTTGGCTGTCTTGTGTATCTCATGCAAAACTGTCCCCAGCAGCGAGCATATCCAATAAACAAATATATAAATGAGCAAACTAACTCCTGTGTAAATGGTTGTTCTATGCATACTCCTATATTTACTTTAATATATATGTGTTCCGTGTTTATTCATTTTATGTCTACTAAAAAACATCAAATGTGTTACTAATACTCAGCGAAGCCAGCAAATTCTGAGTTTTGACTGTGATCCAGGGACCAGGGATTCCTAAGAGATCAAGACAGAAACAGCTGGGTACAGCAGTGCACGCCTGTCATCCCAGCAGCTCGGGAGGCAGAGGCAGGAGGATCTCAAGTTTGAGACCAGAGGCAGTCTGCATAACTTAGCAAGACCTTGTCTCAAAAAAATAAAAAAATAAAAAAAAAAAAGGGCTGAGGGCGCAGCTCAGTGGTCCAGCACTTACAGAGCATCCAGGCCTGCAAAAAAAAAAAGACAGAAACACCACTGCCTTCTAAGAGACGAGATTCTATCACAGTACAGATTAAAATTGGGGGTCTTCTCTCCACTCACCCCTTCCCTTTCTGTTAGCTGGGAAGAAAGCTGCCTTTGCTGTACTTTCCTGGTAACACACCTCTGTCCAGCTCTTCAGGAACAATCAGGAAGATAGGTGAAAAACCACTGCCAAAGATATCAGAAACGGAGCAAAGGGTGGCTAGAAGGATGCTGTCGTGAGCCCCTCCTGCATCCTGACATCACATCATTGTTGTTGTTAGGTGCCACTGAGTCATGTCTGACTCATAGTGACCCTCATAGGGTTGTCAATGGCTGATTGTTTCAGGATTGCTCTGGGAGTGGATTGCCAGGTCCTTCTCCCATTTTTGCAGTGCTGGGAATGGAACCCGGGACCTCAGAGACTGCAGAGCAGCACTCTACCAACTGAGCTAAATCCCAGCCCGACATCATATCATAGCCACACTATTTACTGAACATTTCTCTTAGCCTCACACTGTGCTATGCGCCTTACACCAGGGGTTAGCTACCACTTTCCGTAGGGAGCCAGATTGGGGCTAGTTTTGGCTTTGCCGGCCATGTGGTTTCTGTTGGCCTGACTCAGTGCAGCTGTGGAGGATACATGAGCAAATGGGTATACCTGAGTGCCAATAAAACTTATTTACCAAAACAAGCGGTGGGCTGGACTTTGCCCGTGTGCCATAGTTTACTCATCCCTACTTTGCGCTTGTATTTCATTCTCTCAGCCACACTGTGTGTGTCGGTATCATGATTCCCACTTGACAGGTAAAGAACACTGGGCTCAGAGAGGATGAGTAACTTGCCCAGAGCCACACAACCCATAAATGATCACGTTGGGCTTCCAGCCTGGTCCACCTGCCCACAAAGCCCTCCTCCTTCTCTGCGCTCCGTGCCTTCTCGAGGCCCTCAGGTGAGGTGACCTGAGCGCCCGGCCTTGAGGAAGGTGCGTCCACCCCTCTCAGCGAGCCCGTCTGCCCTCTTCAGGTTCGACCTGATCGCCAACGGGGGTGCCGCGTTGACCCTGCACTTTGAGCGAGCCCCCTTCATGAGCCAGGAGCGCACCGTGTGGCTGCCGTGGAACAGTTTCTATGCCATGGACACCCTGGTGATGAAGACCGAGGAGAACTCCATCCCCAGCTGCGACCTCAGCGGGTTCGTCCGGCCTGACCCAATCATCATCTCCTCCCCTCTGTCCACCTTCTTCAGCGCTGCCCCTGGGCAGAACCCCATCGTGCCTGAGACTCAGGTAGGAACGGCGGTACGGAGGGGGCTCCCGGTACTTCCTGAACCAAACCTGGCTGGCCAGCTTCCTCCCATCACATCTGTCGTCGTCATCGTCATCGTCATCTTCTCCTTCCTCCTCCTCCTCCTCCTCCTCCTCTTCCTCCTCCTCCTCCTCTTCTTCCTCCTCTTCCTCCTCCTCCTCCTCTTCTTCTTCCTCCTCCTCCTCCTCCTCTTCTTCTTCCTCCTCCTCCTTCTCCTCCTCTTCTTCTTCCTCCTCCTCCTTCTCCTCTTCTTCTTCTTCCTCCTCCTCCTCCTCTTCTTCTTCTTTTTCTTCTTCTTTTATTTTTGTTTTTGTTTTTGTTTTTTGCAGTACTGGGGGGGTTGAACCCAGGGCTTTGCACTTGCATGCTTTTCAACTGGTGGACCACTGAGCTGCACCCCTAGCCCATTTTTTTACTTTTTGAGACAGGATCTCTCTAAGTTACGCAGACTGCCTCTGGTCTCAAACTTGTGATCCTCCTGCCTCCGCCTCCCAAGCTGCTGGGATGACAGGCGTGGGCCACCACACCCGGCTCACATCTGTCTCTTTGAGCACAACAGAGACCGATATTAAAGGAGAGGGGACGGAAAGCAGGCACACAATCGAATTAATAGCCATCACAGGCAAAAGTTTGTATCCCTCCTGTACATCCCAGATGTTTGCAGATGGTCGTTCAAGATTTTGGCAGTCATCAGAGCTTTTAATAAAATATAAACAATATACATATGTGCAACCCACCTGCAAATTGCTTTTTATTCCTGTTAGTTGCAGAGATGCATGATAAGAGGCGCTTTAATGATCTACATTGGTGTTATGACAGAGGGCATATGACATTATTGCCTCCCTGTTGCTTTATACCGATTGTCAGTGGAAGTCGCAGGTTCATATAATTACAGCCTCTTGTGGCCGCTGTGCACGCAGCTAGCAATAAAGCCTGCTGTTCTTATTTACATCTTTTGCCAACACTGTGGTTTTTTAAAAGAAATGCAACAGTGACCAAGAATGATTATTAATCCAAAAATCATCACCTCAGCCCCTTCCCTCCACGGCACAGGATGAAGTTCGGGTTGGTTTTCTTTTTTCTTTCTCAGCCGTAGGAAGTGGCTCACGCACCCACATCGGGCGGGAGGCCTCAGCGAGGGAGGCCGCAGACAGGCGGCGCTGGGTGCAACCAGCTCACCTGCCGGGCTGGGCCTGATGAGGGGGGTCTGCCGCGTGTTCCCCTCCAGGTTCTTCACGAGGAAATTGAGCTCCCTGGTTCCACCGTGAAGCTCCGGTACCTGAGCTCCCGAACCGCAGGGTACAAGTCGCTGCTGAAGATCACCATGACGCAGTCCGCCGTGCCCCTGAACCTCATCAGGGTCCACCTGATGGTCGCCGTGGAAGGGCACCTCTTCCAGAAGTCATTCCAGGCCTCTCCCAACCTGGCCTACACCTTCATCTGGGACAAGACGGATGCTTACGGCCAGAGGGTATACGGGCTCTCGGACGCTGTTGGTACGTTAGATTTGACCCCTTAATCATTCATGGATCTTCTCATGTCTCAATTCAGTCACTCCTTACCGAGTTCTGAGCGTATTCGCTGTTCTAGTAAAGACACAATGCTCAGTAAGACGTACAAGATTCCTCTTCCACGGGCCTTCTGCTCTAGTAGGGGATCTAGATAAGAAACACTGAAGCCGGGAGCAGGGGTGCACACCAGTAATCCCGGCAAATCAGGAGGTGGAGACAAGAGGATTGCAAGTTCAAGGACAGAAGCAGCCTGCATAATTTAGTGAGACCCTGACTCAAAATAAAAAAGTGAAGAATGGGCTGGGAGTGCAGCTCAGTGGTAGAGCACTTACAAAATGTGCACGAGGCCCTGGGTTCAACCCCGCAGTATCACCAAAAAAAAATAAATGTGTGTGTGTGTGTGTGTGTGGTTAGTGCTTCTCTGCTATTCATAGGTTTTTCAATGGCAAATTGTTTAGGGATTGTATCTGGGAATGGGCTGCCCGTCCTTCTCCTGTTTTTGTGGTGCTGGGGATCAAACCAAGGGCCTCAGAGAGTTCAGAACAGCACTCTGTCAACTAAGCTAAACTCCATCCCCATATATGTGTGTGTGTGTGTATATATATATATGTGTGTGTGTCTGTGTGTCTGTGTATATATATATATATATGAGTGTGCATATATCTATATGGACGGATGTGTGTATATATATATGGGTGTGTGTGTATATATATATGTATATGTGTGTGTGTGTATATATATATATGTGTGTGTGTCTGTGTGTCTGTGTATATATATATGAGTGTGCATATATCTATATGGACGGATGTGTGTATATATATATGGGTGTGTGTGTATATATATGTATATGTGTGTGTGTATATATATATGTGTGTGTGTCTGTGTGTCTGTGTATATATATATATATGAGTGTGCATATATCTATATGGACGGATGTGTGTATATATATATGGGTGTGTGTGTATATATATATGTATGTGTATATATGTATATGGATGTGTGTATATGTATATAGATGGATGTGTGTATATATATGGATGTATATATGTGTGTGTGTATGGGTGTGTGTATATATATGGATGTATATATGTGTGTGTGTATGGGTGTGTGTCTATATATATGGATGTATATATATATGTATATGGATGTGTGTATGTATAGATATATGGATATATTTATGTGTGTATATGTACATATATACATATGTATATATGAAGCACTGATTGGACAAAGAAATAGCAAGCCACGATAAGTACTGATAAGAAAATTTTTAAAAGTGCCATAGGCTGAGGAGGAGGGGCCTCTGCAGGTAGGCATTTGGGGAAGTGTCAGCAGGGTGACATCTGAGTGTAGAATTAAATGACAGGAAGCAGCCAGTTGAAAATCAGAAAACGTTCTAGGCAGAAAGAAGAGCGAAGTGTGTTTGAGAGAGAGAGAGAAGGTGAGTGTGGTTAAAATGTGGAAGACAAGGAGAATGTGCATGGTGAAGGGAGAGGGGCAGACAAGGAGCAGTTCCTGCTCCAGAGAGGCCACTTGAGGAAGGCACAGACTGCACCTCAGGAATGAGAAGCTGGAGTCCAGTGACATCTGAAAGCCACACTATGTTTTAGGGCGTTGTCTTTTAAAGGAATCACTTGATCCCTGCCCCTTAGGAAGGATCACCCTAAAGAAAGTTTCTGTGGTTATCAGAGTTCCGAGCTGTGGATTAATGTCAACCTGGTATCTTCCTACCTGTGGAAAGCTATCTGGGGATTAACTACAATGCAGCATCCCATAGTCTCTTCACCAGCAGGCGTGTGGCTTTCAAGAACTGTGGCTGAAGCTAACTTACCAAAGTGAGAAGCCAGCGAACTCAGGGGTTTTCAGCGTAGTCTGCAGCCAGTGTTTATGAGGCATTCCCTCTGTGCAGAAAGCACGGTGCTAAGTCCTGCATCTTGGGTAACCTCTCAGTGGCCCATGTAGACATTCTCATAATCCCCACGACACAGCTGGGCCAGGAGGGGAGGGCGAGAAGGTTGTCTAAGATGGCGCAACTCACTGGTTACACATGCTTAGAACATGGCCACAAGTAGCCTGCTTCATCAAGCCGTGGAGTGTGTACCTAACGTGATTAATATAACACACCGGCCAATCAGAAAATATCATGTCTGGGTGTAGCCATGTGGGCCATCGAAATGAAGGCCCACAGCAAAAAGTGGCCTGAATGTGATGCTCCACCTCCGTGCACTCCGGAGCCTCCCGTCATCGGCTCACCGCAAGTCCTGTTCTCCATCCCCTCATCCACTCCCCCGCCTCCCCTATTTCTGAAGCAAGTCCCAGATATCACATCATTTCATGGGGATATTTCAGAATGTATCTCTAAAAGTCACTTTGAAAACATAACGTCAGTATGACTATCACAAAACCGTAATGTCTTAATACCATCAAACAGTCCATCATTGTTCAGTATTTCAGTTGTCAGTCAAGCACGGTGGTACCCACCAGTGAACCCAGCACTTAGGAGGCTGAGGCAGGAGCATTGTGAGTTTGAACTCAGCCTAAGCTACATAATGAGACTCTGTTTGGGGGGGTAGGGGGATGGAAAAGAACAGAAAGAAGAAGCAATATTGTAATTGTCTTCTGAATACCATAAAATATTAATAATTTAGTTGTTTGAATCAAGATCTAAATAAGATCCATCTTTTACAATGGTTAGTGTCTCTTAATTTTTTTTTTTTTTTTTGAGACGGGGTGTTGCTACATAGCCTAGGCTGATCTAGAATTCACTTTGCAGCCTCAGGCTGGCCTCAAACTCATAATCCTCCTGCCTCAGCCTCCCAAATGATAGTATTTTAGGCATGCACCACCACACCTGACTTTAAACTTTTTAATTAAAAAATTCACTCTCTTTCTCTCTCTCCCTCGCTCCCTCCCTCCTTCCCTCCCTCTCCCTCTCTTTCTCTCTTTCTCCCTCCCTCCCTCTCTCCCTTTCTCTCTTTTCCTCTCTCTCCCTCGCTCCTTCTCACCTTTATAATTTACTTATCAAAGAAATTGGGTTGTTTATCTGTGTCATCTCCTAGCCTGGTCCTGATTGCATGCTTACGGCTATAACCTGTTCCTCTATCCCCTGTAATCACTTGTCAATGGGTAGTTGGCTCTTAAGGTTTTCTCAGACTCAGGTTTGATTCTTATTTTTGGTGGGACACCATGACAAGTGGTGCTATGTTCTTCCAAGAGGGACCTGGTGGGGTTGTGTGTCCTTTATGATTTCAACAGCCCTGGGTGCTCATCACCTACCTCTTTTAGGTCACTGGCAATCACAAAATGGCATTTTAATTCTACGATTGCATCTTTACCTGTTAGCTGGATCATCGTCTTTTACACAGGGAGGCTTTCTCATTAACTACTTGGGTATTTGAGGTACAGTTCAAATAAGAATGAAAGGACAAATACTTGGTTCTTTTTCTTTATTTACTGATTTTTAGTATAATGAGCTGATTCATGCTCCAAGGGTGACACATTGGTGGATTTTTTTTTTTACAATACCATTATGAACTCAAGGACTGAACTTTATCTTCTGTGTCTCAATCGATTGAAGTTGCTATCCTTACTAATGGTCAAAAGGGCCCATCTCTTGTCATCGGGAGGCTCTTCAGGCTGCCTCCCATGTCCTTTGACATGACCCTAGTAGACCTTGATTCCTTTTTGGCTATCTAGTATGATTAAATGGACTAATCTTATCTTGTTCATTCCTTGCCCCAGCCACTTCTTCAAGGAGCCTCAATTCTTTTCACTGAGGAATAATATATCAAGGTCACAAGCTGGGCAGTAACAATCCTCTGACCATTGGGCTGGTCATTGTTTCTTGGCATTTTCAGAGGACAAGCTAGTGAATACGAGTGTGTGTGTGTGTGTGTGTGTGTGTGTGTGTGTGTGAAGATAAAATGCACCCTCTCTTCATATCGACACTTCTGTATCTCAGGATTTTTAAAAAGCTGCAGAGAATCCCCAAAGGTGACACACATAGTTAAGAGTTTAATGTAGTAGGAACAGCAATAACAACAATGCCTCGTATTTCTAGAGCAGTGTTCCAATTAAAAATGTGTGGCATCTCAGCACTTCATCTCAGCTGTCCCCACCACAATTTCCCTGAGAAATGGAGGCTTCCATCACCCCATTTTACACATGGGGAAAATAAAGCCATGAGGCACAAGGCTTGAACCAAGCTAAGACAAGTGTCCCTCTCCCTCTGCGTTTGCGTCTCCCCCTCCCTCTCATCTCTCTCCCACTCATCCATATGGCAAACGTATGACTTTTATAAAAGATTTTGAATTCTGATCCCCACTGAATCTCCACATAGCTAGCAAGCTAAGCCCGTGTTGGTACCTGGCTCTCCTGATACTTCCTGGATTCTTGAGTGAACATCCTCAATGTCCGCAGGGGATTGGCTCCACAGCCCCTCACAGATGCCCAAATCCAAGGATGCTTAAGTCCTTTATATAAAATGGCATGGTATTTGCATATAACCTTTGCACACCCTCCCACGTGCTTTAAATCATGTGTAGGTGACTTATAATACCTAACACAATGTACGTGTCATGTACCTAGTTGTTAGATGGTGGTGTTTAGGGAATAATGACAAGAAAAATGTCCGCATGTGTTCACTGCAAATGTAATTTTTTCTCAAACATTTTTGATCTATACTGTTTGAATGAATTCATGGATACAGAACCTACAGCTATGAAAGACCACCTGTACAAAGTCTTATACAAGCTGTTGCCCCTTGAATCACCTGATCAATGATCCCCTAAGGGCTTTCTTCCAGTGAGTAGAAAAAAATAACAGAAACCAGGCATCGTGGGTCGCACCCCTGCAATCCCAGAGACTTGGGAGGCAGAGGCAGGAAGATCGCAAGTTCAAGACTAGAGGCAGCCAGCATAGCTTAGCCAGATCCTCACTCAAGATTAAAAAAATTAAAAGGGGCTGGGGGTGCAGATCAGTGGTAGAATGCTTGCAAAGCATGCATGAGGCCCTGGGTTCAACCCCCAAGTACCACTAAATAAATAAATAAACACAATATATACCACATGCATTCCATGCACAGCAGACTGAGGGAAACCTCCCCCCACTTCCCTGTCCCTCTCTAAAAGAGAGTCATACAAGATTAAGATTTTAGTTTTCTTGTTTGTTTTTTGTGGTGATGGGGATTGAATTTGAGGCCTTGTGAATGCTAGGCAAGCCCTGTACCACTGAGCTACATCCACAGCCCTGTGTTTTTTTAAGACAGGATTTCACTGTGTAGTCCATGCTGACCTTAATTTACTTTGTAGCCAAGGCTGACTTTGAACTCACAGTCCTGCTCCCTCAGCCTCCCAAGTGCTGGGATTACAGGCATGAGCCACCAGGCTCAGCCCAGTATTAGGTTCTTAAATGATTTCCCAGCTGGGCTCAGTGGTGCATGCCTATAATCCCATCGGCTCAGAAGGTGGAGGCAGGAGGATCTCAAGCTCAAGACCAGAGGCGGTCTGCATAATTTAGTGAGACCCTGTCTCAAAAAAAGTAAAAAAAAAATGGGCTGAGGGTACAGCTCAGGGGTCCAGCACTTGCAGAGCATGAGAGTGTGAGGCCCTGGGCTCAACCCCCAGTACCACACACAAAAAAAGTATTTCCCTCCCCCGTCCACATCACTGGTGTCATTATGAAAGCCAGATGTTCACTGGAAAGATCTTTCCATCCCCAGAGTACAAATGTGTAAAGTTTCAAAGTTGAATTCAGCTCGAAATCTAAATTTAATATGGTGGAATCACAAGGAAAAACTCACTCAGCCCTCCTCTTTGAGTGCGCTTTGGAGACAGAGTCTGTATCACTGGAAACAGGTGTATCTCAATCGTGCTGAAGAGGTCTGCAGTCATCAAGTCAGGTCTCTCTCCTCTCTCACTCTGCCCACCCCTTTTCCTTTGCAGTGTCTGTGGGGTTTGAGTATGAGACCTGCCCCAGTCTCATTCTGTGGGAGAAAAGGACAGCACTGCTTCAGGGATTCGAGCTGGACCCTTCCAACCTCGGTGGCTGGTCCCTGGACAAGCACCACATCCTCAATGTGAAGAGTGGTACGTGACGGGCTGGGGACGTGGCTCAGTGGTGGAGCATTTGCCTAACATCTGTGAGGCCCTGGCTTCCATCCCCAGCACCACAATCAATCAACCAGTCAAATAAAATAAAGAGTGGTATGTGAGCACATCTCCCTTCCTATACAGCCTTGTCTCTTCTCTAGAACCTTCTCTGCAGCCTTGACTTTTAAGTGGTAGTCCTCCTTCTTCCCTCAGTCATTTTTTCATTGAGTGCCCCTGATATTCATAGGTTTTCCCATCCTCTTCTTTAGAACGTCACTTACGTTGGGCTGCTTCGCCCAGCACAGCAGCCTTATTGTAGCTCCTGATTCCTCTTGTTATCCCTACAGACCTTATCAGGTCCCACGCCATGGCACGTGGGGGTTGCCCTCCCGTTGCAACACTCTCAGTATTCTGAGGAAATGGGGGAGCTCCCCCAGGAGTGGTTTCCTGATTTTCCCCTCTCTCTGTCACCTCCCCTCATCCTCAGTCAGCCAGCACAAGTACCCTCTCTGAGGGCTACCTATGGTGACCACTCCCTTCTGTCTCCCTCCCCCAGGAATCCTGCACAAAGGCACCGGGGAAAACCAGTTCCTGACCCAGCAGCCCGCCATCATCACCAGCATCATGGGCAACGGCCGCCGGCGGAGCATCTCCTGCCCCAGCTGCAACGGCCTTGCGGAAGGCAACAAGCTGCTGGCGCCTGTCGCTCTGGCTGTGGGCGTCGACGGGAGCCTCTACGTTGGTGACTTCAATTACATCCGGCGCATCTTTCCCTCGCGAAATGTGACCAGCATCTTGGAGTTACGGTAATTGGCCACACAGGCGAACTTCTTTTGCTCCCAAGTTTCTCTGGGTGAAGGATGATGGAAATTGGGGTTCTCAGAGAATATGTGGTCCATCTGGTCCAAAACCTAAGCCCAGAATTAACTAAGCTTTGGTGAAAAGGCTTTGTGTATCTATAAAACACCATAGGCATATTTGATACAATTGTCAACAACTAGTTTGCAAACAAGGGTGACAGCTTTCTGTCCCCAGGCTAGAAAAAGGCCAGGGTGTCTTTTATTTTTTAAAATCACTGTAGAAGATTCTGATGCACATCAATGTTTAGGAACCACTAATGTTCCTTTACTAATTCAAAATTTTTTATTGATCACCTGTGCACACCAGCTCTCTATAAATCCTTTGGATCTTTGCACACTCACTAGGACACAGCATAATTGCATTAGGCCTTGCTGGTAATTTCTTGCCACCCCTGGTAGATTCCTCCAGGCATTGCTTGCTACTAGATCTAAGGTTCCGCCTCCTCTGTGCTGGGAAAATATTGGCTCTCTAAATGCTCCTGGAAATGCTTTTTCCAGGAAAGTTGATCCCAGACCCTCCATGCAGAAAAGGATCTATATGTACAGGGAGAAATAAGGTCTCTAAATCAGGGTACAAATTACTAAACAAATGTACTATGTGTCAGTGACTGGATAGGGAAAAAAAAATGTAGGGGACAAGCAAAGTCCCAGTTGTTGTGTTTGTGGTTGATAGGGAGCCCCTACCCAAATCACGCAGACAAATAAAAAAGTAATCTCAAGTAGCATTAAATGGTTTATGGAAAATTACTAGAAAATCATTAGCAATGTACAGGGTAACACGTGGGGACTATGACTGAGTAGGAAGGATAAGGCGGCTTCATAAGAAAATCAAAGGAAGCGCTCATACTGGGTGGTATTTGAGCTGGATCCTGAATAATGAGATCAGCCTTAGGAAGAGCTGGGAAAAGCATTCCAGGCAGAGAGAAGTTGTGCAACAGCCCTAATAATAGACAGCACCTTGGCTTTTGGAAGGGATGGATATCTGTCCAATGTGACAGGTCGGGGGAACATCCTGGAGGAGATCAGAGAGGCAGGGCAGGGTCTGATGCCTCAGAGACTGACTAACCAGGTAGGCGAGTGTCAGTTGCATTCCTGTTGCCATGGGCAGCCATTGGAGGTTGAACTACTTCAGCTGGGTGGAGCTGATATGATCTGATGGGCCTTTTCTAAAGATGGCTCTGGCTGTTGTGTGGAGAATGGACTTCAGGAGTGGAGACAGGAAAACTCACTAGGAGGCGATGGCCATGGCGCAGGACTTGGGTGATGGTGATTTGGACTAGAGTGGTGGTAAAAGAGATGTGGAAGTGCTGTGAGTGAGATGTACCTTCTAGATAAATCTGATGGATCAGGTGTAAGGAATGAAGGGCGTGAAAGAGAGAGAAAGAGACAGAGAAAGACAGAGAGAGAGAGAGGAGAGTCAAAGGTGCTGCCTAGGATTGAGGCCTAAGCCACTAAGTAGCTGGTGGTGGCTCCTGAAGCAGCCTCAGTTAGCACATGAACGACTAGCAGCCACAAGTCCCACCTGCATTTCAGTGTCTATGTTAGTTATTTTTGTGTCACTGTGACCAAAGCAAACAACCTGAGCAAACAACCTAGAGAGAAATTAGGTATTTTAGCTCATAGTTTTGGAGGTTTCAGTCTGTCATGACAGGGAGACTGTGGTAGAGCAATTCACATCATGGTAGACAGGAAGCAGAACAGAGCTGTAACAGGACAGAGCCAGGGCAAGACATAGCCCCCAGGGACAGTGCTCCAGCCAGGCCCCACCTGCCACAGTCTCACCACCATGAAATAATCTTTGAAATTTTGAATCCACCAGTGAATTAGACCATTCATTAGATCAGAGCCCTCATGATGGGGTCTGATCTTCTCTGGAAACGCCCTCACAGACACACCCAGGTGTGCCTTACTAATCTCCCAGGCATCTCTCAATTCGATCAAATTGAAAAACCAAGATGAACAGTCACAATGTCCTTGGGGCCACTTCTGGGAAAGACATCAGTGACCTGGCCACCTGCAGCTTCTCCTGAGTATTCTTGAGATCCAAGACTGTGCCAGGCACTGCAGGGGGTGAAAAGAGAGGAGAAAACTGCAGGTCCCCCAAAGGGGGCTGCACCCTTCCTGGTCTAGGTAGTGTTTATTGAGTGTGATGGTAAGCTGGCCTCTGAGAACACAGAAGGGATGAAATACAGGCTCAAAGAGGACCTGGGCAAGGGCACCTGGGGAAGTAAATGCAGTCCAAGCTGAGCTGAAGAGCCCAGGAACCAGCCCGGAAACACAGAGCAGGAAGCCACGAGGTGCAGGAAGAGGCCATAATATCCCAAGAAAAGAGCAGAGCAAGAAGGAGGCACCATGGAAAAGGCCGGATAACCCTTGAACTGACAATCTGGCGATCTGACCGACCACTTCTTCTAGACCTCCCCATGGCGGTCTCCTCCCCACGATGTTTTTCTTTGTTTGTTTGTTTTTTATTTTGTTTTTGTTTTTATTTTCTGTTTGTTTTGGTTTTGACTCAGGAAAGCTCTTCTCAGGGACCCTGTGGCCAGGAGAGAGGCCTGGGAGAAGGCAGGGAGAGACCAGAGGTGGTGGTGCTGGGTGTTAGGTGCCATCGAGTTGGTATCCGACTCATAGCAGCCCTACATATAACAGGGGCAACACTGTTGTCAGTGCTTCTCTGCTGTTCACAGGCATTGTGCTACTGAGTTCTTTCCTATGGCATTTGTTATTCTCCACACCTGACCTTTCTTCCCTTGTTGTGACTCTTTCCGCTCAAAGGTGGATCAGTACCTGCCGGGTGCATTTCCACTGCCAGCCTTGGCTCCTGCTTCTTACTCCACTAATCTCTCTCTCCGTGTCCACCTGGAAGGCCCCGATTGAGGGCTCCCTCTTCCATGGCACCTGATTGCCCTAAGAGAAATAATGCTCACCATCCTCTAGGCAATTTAATTCTGATTTTCCAGTAGCATTGACACAACTCCCCGCCTTGTTGTTCAGTTATTTTTGGGTAGATCCTTATGGTCCTATTGTGTGGACTTCTGTAGGTCAGGCACCTTGGTCACCTTTGCCCCTTCCTGTCTAGAGCAGTGTGCAGCCTACTCAAGATAAGTTGCTTGAATTAAAGAACCAGTGTCTTCTCTCTTCTGGAATTAACCCTTGATTCCATGTCTCTCCAACTAAAGCGGCCACCATACCAATGGTAGACGCCAATGGCTCGATGCAGGCAAACCACGCCACACCCATGTGGTGACATTGAGGACAGCTGGAGAGAATATGACTCCCAATTTCCCTCCACAGCCATGTGATTTTCCCCCCCTTTTTAAACTGCCTTTACACTTGTTCTTGCTTTCATCAGCCAGGACCCCAGAGCTGATTAGAAGTTAAGCTTTCACAAGAAAACTGGTTTGAGTCTTCTTTTCTTCCCACTCCATACCTGAAAACAAAGGGCTGTCAATCCCCTCGCTTCAAAACAGCCACCAGCAGGGCAGGGGGGAAGAGTCCTGTCTCGCTCATGTCTTCTCTCCATTGTGAGTTGGCAGCTGAATGATTCGCTTAGGGAGTCGGTGCCCATCCCTATCTTGCCTGCCCACCCCAGAGCCAGAACCTCCCAATCGGGATTCTATTTAAGTGTTGCCATGGTTCTCATTGTGTTCCGCCTCCCGCCCTCCTTTGCCTATACAGAATATGCAGGGCAGAGTTCTGCACACTCCAGTAACTTCTGCTACTAGAAGCAGCCTTCTCTTAGGTAAAATGGTTAGCACCTGTGTGCTTTGATTTAGCACATTTTCAACACCCACTTCCCAGAAAAGCCTAATATCTCACCTTCGCTAGCCCCTTTCTCTTCTTGTAATTATCACCCTCTCCACGTGGTCTTCGGAAAACCTAAACTCACCAGAGCAGAGTAAATTTTTCAGTCACTACCATCTTAGAGTGAATTTCTCTCCAAGAAAACTCCTTCCTCTCTCCCTAGTCTGAGAACATCTTCTTGTTGTTGTTGTTAGGTACCATCGAGTTGGTATCCGACTCATAGTGACCCTATGTACAACAGGCGAAACACTATTGTCAGTGCTTCTCTGCTATTCATAGGGCTTTCAATGGCTGATTGCTTTTTGGGAGTGGGTCGCCAGGTCTGTCTCCCAAGCTTACAGCACCTGGTGTTCCCAGGCGGTTTCTCATCCAAGGACTAACCCTGCTTAGCTTCCGAGATCTGATGGGATCAGATGCCACAGAGCTACGGCTGCAGGCCAGAACATCTTAGTGGACCCCAATATAAGTGATAAGAGACAGGACAGTCTCTCCCTACCATTTCTTAATATGGCCCCTTTTGTTGAACATAAGAATCTCATACTTGCTCAAATGCTTGAAAATTTTTTCAAATTTTCCAAAAAATGAAATCATTATATTAAATGAACACTATTCCAGTGAAGCTGCCTTACCACGCAGACAGTCTTCCAGTGCTTCCAAGCTGGAGCCGGGCGCGATGGCGTTAGGGAAGCTCTTCAGAGCAGGGAATCGCCCAGTGTTAGTGCTGGAGGAGGTACGAGCGTGCCAAAATGGGAGCCACGAGAGGAGGTCAAAGGCAGCAGAAACTGGAAGCCACGACCACCCAAGGCAGTCTTGACTGAAGTTCACCCAGGGCAGGTCCTACTGGATCGGAAGACATCCTGTGAGGGAAGCTACGTGGCTCCAGTTAGAGATCAGGGGTCCGTCGGTGGAGATGGCGGTCAGGAAAGGAAGGATAACACGGTACCTAATCCAGAATAATAACGGCCACCACAAGGCCATAAAATGTTGGATAGTGCTTGCCTCTGTTTTTAATGCCCTTTTACTGGACACGATCCCAGCACTCAGGAGGCTGAGGCAGAAGATTGATGCCAAGTTTAATGCCAGCCTGATCTACATAGTGAGTGCCAGGCCAGCCAGGGCTACACCCAAGACCCAATTTCAAAAAAAGAAAGAAAGAAAGAAAGAAAACCCTTTACCAAGGACAGATCCAGATGTCTTGAAGCCTGAAGCTCATGCAATTTCAGGGGTTCCCTCTAAGAAAGAGAAAATTTAAATTATGAATGGAAAATGAACAATGAAACTGAATATTATTTAAAATGAGAAAAGAACGCAAGCCAGGCATGGTGGCGCACACCTGTAATCCCAGTGCCTCAGGAGGCAGAGGCAGGAAGAGCACAGGTTCAAGGCCAGAGGCAGCCTGCATCATTCATGGAGACCCTATCTCAAGATAAATTTTTTTTTAAATGCGGCTGCAAGTGCAGCTCGGTGGTAGAGTATGTGCAAGGCCCTGGGTTCAGCCTCCCAACACCACAAAAAAAAAGAAAGAGAAAGAAGAAAGAAAAGAAAAGGAAACAAAAGAAACAAACAAAACAAATGGCAGTATTTTTTTAAAGCGAACAACTGGCATAAGCGTCACAAAATCCAGACAAGTAGCGAAATATTTTGTATTAACTAATTCCTGTTACCCTTCCATGACACTTGTTGTCCTATGCATTTTAACTCCATATTCTTCGAATGTCTTTAAATATGATAATCATTTTGTAATTTTGTTATCTATAGAAAGAACAAGGAGCTATTCAGCAGTCTTTCCTCCAGTACGACTGATCAAAATGTGTTTCAGATATTGATAAAGTAGAAAACTTTCATTTGTGTTCACAATTGGTTATTGGTGATGTGTAAGTTGTAAGAATTATAAAATTTGGGAAAACCATCATCAAGTCTCTTTTGTGGTATTTCCGGACATTTCAAATTTTCTTGTGCAGTGACTAATCTAAATACTCTTTGAATTGATTCTCATTAATCAGTTTGTCATTGATGTTCTTGTAGTAATGAAATATGAATTCTACACTGGGTATGACACACTCTGCAGTGATGCTTTGTGAATCAACCACAGTAGGGCGAGTGCACTCCTGAAAACCATTCTCATACCTGAATGGCTAGCCGAAATTTAACCAGATGCTCAAGGGAATGTTGTTGTTGTTGTTGTTAGGTGCTGTTGAGTCACGTCTGACTCACAGCGACCCTCAGAGAGTTCTCAATGGCTGATTGTTTCTCTTTTGGGGATTGTTTTGGGACTGGACTGCCACATCCTTCTCCCATTTTTGCGGTGCTGGAGATTGAACCTGGGTCCTCAGAAAGTGCGGAGCAGTACTATACCAACTGAGCTGAACCCCAGCCCCACTAAAGGGAATACAAACCACATAACCACAGCCTCCTAAAACTAGGCAAAATGTCTTCCAGCGTCATTTCCCTTTACTTGCTACAACAATAAAATCGTGCCCAGCTCCGCCCTACCCCAAAGGAAAAGTGTGACCCAAAGGGAATTGGAATGGAAAGAACAGTAGTCTCGACTGATCGTAGCTTCACACTTCTGAGCAGAACATGAGACTGGAGCCGGTCCAAGCCAGGGGCTGCCCAGCACTAAGAGAAGCAACCTCTTCCCATGCTTCCTGCAATCAGAGACCCGCTTTCGCAGCCCTTCCTCCCTCCTGGAATCTCTATTAGCTATCTGCAATACAGAGATGAGTAAGTCATGTCCTGTTCTCAGGGAAGTGAAAGAAGATAAGCGCAGGCGTAAATCACAGGACAGCACGGTGACTTCTCTGTGAGACAGGCTGGGGGGCTGGGGCGGACCCTGAGCGCTTCACAGAGGAGTCAGTGTGACTCTGCGTCGTGAACACCAATCCACCTCAGTTCTTAAACTGGAGGCACCCCTTTTTCCTCGAAAGCTACACCTACAGGGTCTGTGTTGTGGAGACCATCATACAAAGCGTAGGCCTGTCTCTTATAAGTAGGGCATCTGTACGCATATGCGTAGACTGACACAAAGGTAGACTTATTTTAGTTTGTTGCCTGCTGACAACCCTAGGCTGGAATAGTGGTGACCTCAGCCTTTATCCAAAGCTCATCTCCATGGGATCCTTCGGACTCAACACCCTCCAATGACTCAGTCCCCCACCCCTGCCCTTCTCCTTCCCCTAACATAGATATTATATTAATCAACTTAAAGCAGATGTTCTTAGGAAAGAAGTAGGTCAGGTCTGCAGACCCAAATCCCATCCAGTCTTTTCACAAAATCTTGACTAAAGAAAAAAAAAAGTGGAATTGATATTGCAATAATTAAGAGCCAAATATGTCTACCACTGGTGGCAGATAACATTTCACTTTCATTAAGCACTATAAAATAGATGCGAGAATTCCCTGCTGCCACCCTGACACACCAGGCTTTGCAGAATGAATCTGAAATTGCACTATGTCAGTCAGAGCTCAGGAGTTATCAGCATCATTTAATTAACTTTTGTGTGTGTGTGTGTGAAAACTAACATGTTAGAGTAAAATATAAAAATGTAATCCCTATGCAAACCCACCACTAATGACAGCCCCTGGCAGAGGCCTGCGCTGCACCAAACAGGAATCAGGGCATTCATCTCCCTTTGTCCCTTCGCTGAGGCCACCTCCCTCAGCGGGAAGGAAAGGTGGGGTCTGGGCGTCCTTCCGCCTCGACCTAGAAGCCTTGGGAAAGCAAAGGGACCAGTCTTGCTTCCTCGAGGCCCCAGCGTCTCCTTTGCTACCTACTCTGAACTTTCAGGCGCTCTCCTGCTGGAACGGAAGCGTGCTTTTGTCCTCTAAAGAAGAAGCCACAAACCCTTTTCCTGTTCTCCAAAAGGGAGTGGGAACTGGCGTCTCTGGCTCTAATCATTAGGGAATGTTATTCCTGTGACTCTCGTGAATGGATCTTATCATCGTATGTGGTGTTACCGTGAGAAAGAGTGCAGCTTGGGAGTCCCACACGTGCAAGGGAGATGGGAAGAAGGAAGGAGGTGTGGACCAGGGCCAGGGAGTAGTTCAGTGTCTCCAAATGCAACAGAGCTTCTCCAAACTGTGGTTGGGTATGGGCAGGGACTCTCTCTTGGGTGGTACTAACTCTAGTTCCAATGCACCAATGGCAAATAAGTGGTACATGCCTAACGACACTCCTTTCACACGGAGGCCAGACATGACCAATGAGGCACAGAGCTCCTCGCAGCTGAGCTTGACTCTGGCTTCAGAGTCCTCCTACCACCATGCTCCCAGAAGCCAGCAGGCGTTGCCCCTCAAGATGAAACCTATCTTCACTGGACGCGGTGGCGCATGCCTGTAATCCCAGCGGCTTGGGAGGCAGAGGCAGGAGGATCGCAAATTCGAGACCAGAGGCAGTCTGCGTAACTTAGCGAGACCTTCTCCCAAATAAAGTGAAAAACTGGGCTGGGGTGCAGCTCAGTGGTCCAGCACTTGCAAAGCATGCAAGTGCGAGGTCCTGGGTTCAACCCCCAGTACCACAAAAAAAAAAAAAAAAAAAAAAAAGATGAAACCTATCTGCCACCCCTTCATTAGCCAGAAACCCTGTTTCACCTGTTGCCACCTGTTGTCCCATGACAGCCACACTGCCTGTCAGAGAATCCAGGCCTTCTCATGCAGATTTTCCAGTGGCCAGAAGGGGTCCAACATCCAGATTCTTCCCAAGTAATTGAGCCAGAACTGTCAGTTAGAAGGGGAAAAAAAAGGCTGCTTTGCGGGGGGGGCCTTTATATAAGAGACAAAAAAATGTTATGTTTGCTTTATCATCAATTCTTCAGCTAACTGTTTGTTCTTTTTTCCTTCTGTTTTCTTTCTATAAAGAAATAAAGAGTTTAAACATAGGTAAGATGAAGAGCTCTCTCCCATATAATTTGATACGGTGCGTTTGCTTCTTTGTGCCTGCTTTTTTTGGTTGGTGCTTCTTGTGTGATGTTGTATATCTTTATGTGCCAAAGATAGTAACTTTTTTATGTGTTAATTGTGTGTTGTGGATATGATAAGCTTTAGCAATTATGAAATGCAGTCAAAAAGCAACCAAATAAGCTGACAGTAATTAGAATTTCCTGGAGATGCGAGTGCACGATAATGAACCCTTCGTGAACTTTTATCCCGATGGCTCAGCGCGGGCCGTAATTGGGCTAAACAGTTGAGGCAAACTTCTGGCTTCTGCAAATGCTGGACTGGGTTCACAAAAGCTTTAATGAACTGGAAACGGGTCAAAAACTCATTTTCAACTCATTAATGAATTTTTCCCGTAGATATATGGTCATTTAAACACACACACACACACACACACAAGTTAATTGCCAATCTGCTGGTCAGAATGAATCCAACAGTCCAGTGCATTGAGAATTTCCATGGAGTTAAGTCACTTTTGAGTGGTGTGAAGCGGGTATTCTCCATGGCCTTTGTCACACCTGATCCAAGGTTATTTAAAACCACACTGGTGCAAGTCACTTAGAGACCGTGCGACACACGCGTGTGCATGCGTATGTGCTACCCTAAGTGGGTATAGCAAGAGCGCTCTGGTAGAAAAAAAATGAGCTTATTTTTATCTGGAAGAGGAGGAAAAAACAAAGCAACTCACACTATTATTGAAAGGAATTCTTCTCACTCTATCCCATGAAACACGGAAGAGGCTTCTTTAAGACATTAAGTCAAAACTGGACGAAGAGTAGTGTCCAGTTATATGAGATCACCACAGTCAGTGGCAGGGGCCACGTCTTATTCTCAGGAACCTCACAATTGGCTGGTTTTAAGCACCCCAATGACTAAAAAAAAAAAATGCCCTGGAAGGCCCTCCCCTACTCAGGAAACTTACACGTTGCTCTTGATCTTCACCATAACCATAGACAGATGTGGGACATGGCTATTCTGCGAGAACATTGGTTGGAAGGAGTCTGAGGCCATGAGGAAGAACGGTCTCTCTGAGTGAGAACTAATCCCACACCCCCAACTGCCTGTTCCCGTGCCAGATATCTGGAAAAGTCTCCTCAAATCAGGCTCCCTAGAAAGTCCAGAATTAATTATCTTGCTCATACATAGGCGCAGATGTGCAGTGCCTTGATCTTTCTGTGGATCATGCCAACTAGTGCTTGTTCAGGGAGAGGGCACCATCTAATTAAAAAATGGCAGGAATTTTTCCCTTTCTTCCCTAATTTGTTTTGCATATATGGATATTCTCTAATGACTTAGCCAAAAAGAAGAAGAAGAAGAAGAAGAAGAAGAAGAAGAAGAAGAAGAAGAAGAGGAGGAGGAGGAGGAGGAGGAGGAGGAGGAGAGAGAAGAGAAGGGAAGGGAAAGGAAGGGAAGGGAGGGAAAGGAAGGAAAGGAAAAGAAAGGAATGGAATGAAATCCAGCTACCCTACTCTTTCAAACTAGTTATCCAGGCCAGAATTTAGAAAGACCTTGACTTCTACTTCAATTGCGTGTCTTAATAACCTGAGGAGAAGCTAGAATTAAAGATGGTCTTGACTCACAAATTACTCCTAAAAATGGTTTCCCAGCACTTCTTCTTTTTTTCTTAAATTGGGGAGGAGGAACCCAAATGGTTGCATTTTAATTAGTAATTCACTGCCAAATGTCTACAGGACAAATACATCCAACGCTATCATCACCTCGCTGTCCCTTCGCCTCTCCCAGCCTCTCTCTTCTGTTGTTCCAAAATATGATTAAAAAATATCAGGAAGAAAATGCCAAGCCGGATATGGTGGCACACGCCTATAACTCTAGCACTCAGGAGGCTGAGGCAGGAGGGTCGAGGGTTCAAAGCCAGCCTGGGCTACATAGACCCTGACGAGAGAGAGGGGGAGAGAGAGAGAGAGAGAGAGAGAGAGAAGGAAGGAAGGAAGGAAGGAAGGAAGGAAGGAAGGAAGGAAGGGAAAAAAAGAAAAAGGAAAGAAAATGCCTGCGCTCCTTTCAGGCATGTGGTCCTGGAGGCTGATCTGCCTCCCTGGGGCAGAGAGCAATCCCCACTGTATACTGGAGACGGTGATTTTAATAAGCAGCATAGAAACAGTATGAGCACTCCTTCGGGTTCTAACCTCCACAAGGGACAGACACCGCAAAGGGAAGATCTGCAGGTTTTGAATAAGAAGGACCATGCGCAATGATCCAGTTTGATTTTTTTCATTTCCCAAGTGAGGAAGCTGCCACCCAATGCAGCCAAAACCCTTGTCTAGAGGGGTTAGAGGTCAGTTTTGAGTTTCCCGTGTCTTAATCCTAAGGCAGTTCCACCAGCCTTACTCTGTCCTTGCTCGCCTCAGAAACAATAGCTGGATGCGTGACGGGGGAAGCATCCAGATGTCCCAGGCTCACCCTTTCCCAACACACTTCACAGCACAAAGTTACTCGTCCCCTGGTGAAGCTCAGGGCACTGGCAGTTCTTGGCTGGCTCTCAGTGTTACCCAGGATTTGAAAACTACATCTCCTTGCTCAGTAATTGAGATTCCGGACATGATAGCAAGATAGCGACATTTGTTTGTACAAAATACCAGCTTCATTTGCATCTACACTAAGAAGATCTGAGGCTAAGGATTGGGGGTGGCACGGGGGTGTTGCCCATCACAAAGTTAGGAAAACTCCAGGTCACCCCATTGCTAATGATCTAGTATCTTGTGGAGCCACAGACTAAAAAGAAAACATTGTCACGTGGTAACATTCCTTGGTCCCTCATAAGAATACTCTAAGCCCATGGGGGGAAATAAAAGAGGCTGACACACAGATAGTTAGCATTAAATTGCTATCCCGCTCACAAAAACAGGACTGGAGCGGGGTCTTTCACACTGGCTAAATGAAGCAACGGTCTTTTAATATGATGGGAATGCATGACTTCCGTGATCGCACAGGGCGCTCCAGCCTAATTAGAAGGAGCTAAGAGCCATGATATGTTAGAACACTAAGCTATGATGTCAGATTCTTTCCAGTTCACTAAAGTGGAAAGACACCAGCAAATGTAAGAGGCCTGCTAGGATTTTTGTCTTCTCTTTGATCCAAGAGGCCGGCTGCACAGCCCCTTTCTCATTTCTCTCTGTGCTTCTTCTACTAAAGCAACAATCCAGCGCACAAGTACTACTTGGCCGTCGACCCCGTGTCCGGCTCCCTCTACGTCTCCGACACCAACAGTCGCCGAATCTACCGCGTCAAATCTCTGAGTGGAGCCAAGGACCTGGCTGCGAATTCCGAGGTCGTGGCAGGAACTGGAGAACAGTGTCTGCCTTTCGATGAGGCCCGCTGCGGGGATGGCGGAAAGGCTGTGGACGCGACCCTGATGAGCCCACGAGGTAACGGCTGCAAAAGAAGAACCCGGCACCCTAGATAGCGCTGCGGCAAGCTTGGCTGTCTTCTTGCCAGAACTGCATGCAGCCTGTTGTTGTTAGGTGCCATCAAGTCAGGTCTGACTCATGTTGTTGTTGTTGTTGGGTGCCATCAAGTCAGTATCCGACTCATAGCTACCCCACATACGACAGAACAAAACACTCTCTGATACTGTGCCGTGTTCTGCACTATGCCAGTGCTTCTCTGCTGTTCATAGGGTTTTTAATGGGTGATTATTTGGGGAGTGACCTGACAGGTCCTTCTCCCCAATTTTTTTTTTTTGTGTGGGACTGGGGGTTGAACCCAGGGCCTTACTCTTGCACGCTCTGCAAGGGCTGGACCACTGAGCTGCACCCCCAGCCCATTTTTTTACTTTTTGAGACAGTGTCTCACTAAATTACACAGACTGCTTTGGGTCTCGGACTTGTGATCCTCCTGCCTCCGCCTCCTGAGCCACTGGTATTACAGGCGTGCGCCACTGCACCCCGCCTTCTCCCATTTTTTGCAGTGCTGGGGATCAATCCTAGGGCCTCAGAGAGTTCAGAGCAGTGTTCTACCCACTGAGCTAAACCCCAGCCTGCACAAAGCCTAGTGGTCCCCAAGATAATTTAAAGCTCATAGATTGCTGTGCGTGTGGATACTTAAATTTCGTCTATTTTATTTATTTTATTTATTTATTCATTTGAAGTTAACTTTATCACCTGCATATCATACAAATGAGAGGTGGCGTGGATTGGACCAGGAGGTTTCTGACTGCTGCTAGTCACAGGGAGCCAGAGGCAATGTTGGTTCTGGGGGTCAGAGGGTCAGCTGTAGGGGCTGGAGACAGAACAAAGCCCAGCGGAAGACCTGCAGCCTCTCCCAATCTTTCATGTTAGAAAATAATGTGTACAAAGTCCCAGGCACAGTGCCTGACCTGTTGTAAATACCCAAGAAAATGATAGCGGTTGAGAATGGGTACAATATCCAGGGGTCCAGGGTCGGGGAGTTCTTCAAGCTGATGGGTCTCTATCTGCAAAGGACTAAAGAGGCTTAAGGTTAAGGAGCCATCAGCTGAGGGTCTAATTCCTGTTAGCATTTTTCGGGTACTGCAGAAGCAGCCTGCAGCATGGATTAAGGATCCAAAGCCTTGTACTTGGGCACTGAAATGAAAACGAAAAAGAAATAGAAACCGCTGTCTGTGTCTTATCAGCCCTGCTGTGCAACAGGGAAACGCTGGGGCTTGGTGTCCCCCAGGGCCTTGCAGTGCTGATTGGAGTCAAGGCTTAATTGGGAATTCTTCCTAGAGAATACATTTTGAACTGGGAGTGACTGCAAGAATCATTGTTTCGCAGCCTCACAACTGCAATCAGTTGTGAGGGGTATTTGAGTAATTTACTACTAATAATTTTTAGAGCAATGAGCTTTGGAAATAACTTGTTTTCTAAAGAGAGCACATGCAGGGTTATTTCCTCCTCCGTTCATTTGCAACCCCAGTTCCTTTGTAGCTGAAGGTGTGTTCCTTGGCTGGAGGGAGATGGGTAGGGATACAGCCAGCACCCCAGGAACTATGCAAATCTAAATGCAGTGCCCATGAGAGTCTTGACTTTAAAAAGCTGAGAACAGCACCAGGCGTGGTGGCGCACGCCTGTGATCCCAGAGGCTCGGGAGGCAGAGGCGGGAGGATCGCAAGTTCGAGGCCAGAGGCAGTCTGTGCAATTTAGCAAGACCCTGTCTCAAAAAGTTAAAAAAAAAAAAAAAATCCAGCACGGTGGCGCACACCTGTAATCCCAGTGGCTGGGGAGGCGGAGGCAGGAGGATCACAAGTTCGAGACCAGAGGCAGTCTGTATAACTTAGCGAGACCCTGTCTCAAAAAGTAAAAAAAAAATGGGCTGGGGGTGCAGCTCAGTGGTCCAGCACTTGCAGAGCATGCAGGTGAGAGGCCCTGGGTTCAACCCCCAGTACCGCAAAAAAAAATACAAATAAAAAGCTGAGAACTACTGCTTCGAGTGCGTAACCCATCCCAGGAAGGTCCCTAAGCCAAGCAGAGAGCACCCAGCAGAGAGCACCCAGCAGAGAACCCCTCCCCCCGCCCCCCGCATCCTCCCCACAAACCATCCTCTTGCCCAAGAGCCACATCCCCCTGCCTGTCCTACCCAGGCATCGCAGTGGACAAGAACGGGCTCATGTACTTCGTCGATGCCACCATGATCCGGAAGGTGGACCAGAATGGAATCATCTCCACGCTGCTGGGCTCCAATGACCTCACCGCCGTCCGGCCGCTGAGCTGTGACTCCAGCATGGATGTGGCCCAGGTGGGATTCTCTCTCGTTTCCCGTCACTACGCGACTCCTGATTCTCGGCCTGATGTTCCCACCTCTGCCTGTGTGAGTCGGAAAGGGAACGGGAGGGGGAGCCATGGACAGCGCTCGCAGGTGTGTCTAGAGAAGGCCTGAGATGACCTAGACAGCAAGACAGACTGGAAAGCATCCAACAGGAAGGGGAGAAAGAGAGCACTTTTCAGCCCTCGGTCAACCTCATACACTTCAGGCCAAATTCCATAACAAACCAACAACTGGCTACTGAGACTTTTGTGTCAGATTCCACAGAGAAGGAACGGGTTTGATTCTGAGTTTTGTTTTGTTGGGGTGTTTTTGTTTTGTTTTTGTTTGTTTTAGGGGTTTTTTGTTGTTGGTTTTGGTTTGAGTTGGTTTTTTTTTCCTCAATGCTGCTCAGAGAGGTCGAGGCGGTGACACACTCCAGCCGTGGCAGATTACAGGGTAGGAGTCACTGTGTAATTACCTCTCTTCTCCATCATCATTGCAGGCTTGAGACTATAAGGTACAGTGCTGTGTGTCAGTCAGGACTTCCCTGTTAATCTGCAGTGACTGCATCTTCCCTACATAAACCTTTCCTTTGTGCAGTAGTTACCAGACCACAGCTCTCTGCCATAGGCCCCGTGGTACGTGTTTAGTCTGGGCTCTCGTGGTGGCAGAAAACACAGGCTCCCTCAAACGTACGGCGTTTGTCCTCAAACAGTGCGGAATATACGTTCATCCTTCTTGTAGGTGTCTTTTCAGTCCTCGGTCAACCTCATACACTTCAGGCCAAATTCCATAACAAACCTACAACTGGCTACTGAGACTTTTGTGTCAGATTCCACAGAGAAGGAATGGGTTTGATTCTGAGTTTTGTTTTGTTGGGGGTTTTTTTTTGTTTTGTTTTTGTTTGTTTTAGGGGTTTTCTGTTGTTGGTTTTGGTTTGAGTTGTTTTTTTTTTCCTCAAATTGTAGTTTGCTGGCCAGCCTGCCACCTCCCAAGCCACGTGGCTCCTTTTGTGATTTAGACACAGGCATCTCCTACAAAGGAACATAGCCTTCTCAGCTCATGGCTTGGTGAACAGAGCATAGGCTGGATTGCACTGGGCCCTTGTGCAACCTGTGCCACCATATATGACAGCTCTGACCCTGCTTCCCCGGGGGCTCGGAAGCAGCACTGTGGGCAGAGCTGGTGGCCCACTCTAGTCAGGGCAGATGATAGAGAGGGAGCTATTTGTTACATCTTCTCTCTTCTCTCTTCTTCTCTACCATACATGTCAGGGCGGGCAACAGGCAGCTGGTTCAGTGATGATCGTTTCTGGTACAGTGTGCTAGGGAAAAACTCAGTCTTTGTCTAGATGCACACAATCAGGGTAAGTGCCCTACACTGAAGCGCGGGCTGTGTTAGAGGCTGCTCTCACATACGCCACGTCACCCGCAGGTCCGCCTGGAGTGGCCCACCGACCTGGCTGTGAACCCCATGGACAACTCCCTGTACGTTCTGGAGAACAACGTCATCCTCCGCATCACCGAGAACCACCAAGTGAGCATCATTGCAGGCCGCCCCATGCACTGCCAGGTCCCTGGCATCGACTACTCCCTCAGCAAGCTTGCCATCCACTCTGCGCTGGAGTCGGCCAGCGCCATCGCCATCTCCCACACCGGGGTGCTGTACATCACCGAGACGGACGAGAAGAAGATCAACCGCCTCCGCCAGGTCACCACCAACGGGGAGATCTGCCTCCTGGCCGGGGCGGCCTCCGACTGCGACTGCAAAAACGACGTCAACTGTGTCTGCTACTCAGGAGACGAGGCCTACGCGACAGACGCCATCTTGAACTCCCCGTCGTCGCTGGCGGTGGCCCCCGATGGCACCATCTACATCGCAGACCTTGGAAACATCCGGATCAGGGCAGTCAGCAAAAACAAGCCGGTGCTCAACGCCTTCAACCAGTACGAGGCGGCGTCGCCCCGGGAGCAGGAGCTGTACGTGTTCAACGCCGACGGCGTCCACCAGCACACCGTGAGCCTGGTCACCGGGGAGTACCTGTACAACTTCACCTACAGTGCCGACAACGACGTCACCGAGCTCCTGGACAGCAACGGGAACTCGCTGAAGATACGCCGCGACGGCGGCGGCATGCCCCGCCACCTGCTCATGCCCGACAACCAGGTCATCACCCTCACCGTGGGCACCAACGGGGGCCTCAAGGCCGTGTCCACCCAGAGCCTGGAGCTCGGCCTCATGACCTACGACGGGAACACCGGGCTGCTGGCCACCAAGAGCGACGAGACCGGCTGGACAACCTTCTATGAGTAAGTGGGTCTGTGACGGGTGTCTGAAGACCACTCACCCCGCCCCTGCTCCCGTCCAGACGGGCGGTCCGTGTTGCCTTTGAAAACTGCCTAGTCACAATGTCTTCCTAAGTTTGCTGTTGTTGTTAGGTGCCGTCGAGTCGGCATCCGACTCATAGCGACCCTCATAGGGTTTTCAATGGCTGACCGTTTCGGGATTGCCTTGGGAGTGGATTGCCAGGCCCTTCTCCCATTTTTGCGGTGCTGGGAATCGAACTCGGGACCTCAGAGACTGCAGCGCAGCGCTCTACCAACTGAGCTAAATCCCAGCCCCAAAAGAGCAAGATCACGTGTGGTCATCAGGTGCCATGGAGTTAGGTCCAACTCACAGTAACCCTCATTGTTTTGGGAGTGGACTGCCACGTCCTTCTCCCACTTTTCCGCTGCTGGGGATGGAACCCAGGTCCTCAGAGAGTGCGAGCGGCACTCTAACAACGGAGCCAAACCCCAGCCCTTCCTAACTTTCATGACTTCTTACGGCCCCGAGATATTCACGTCCCCTCTCCCTGACTCTTAACTGACTGGCTCTGTTGGGTCTGTGATGTTGAACCTCCTCCCTGCTAGCATTGGGAATTCCAGTTGTCTGCTTGCCGTTCAAATCTCAGGATATTGGACACGCACGGCACCTGGGAGATAAAGTGCTGATTAACTTTGCTGATTAGTCGTGTTTGCCATGGGTGCGGAAATTAGAACCTAAGAGGCAAGGTCCCCGTGGGGCCGCTGTAATTTGCCAGCGGTCCAGCAGCACACTTGATTGCACAGACAGGTAGATAAACTCTGAATTTCCTCTTTAGCAGAAGCAGATCAATACAGATAGAGTGCTCGTATATTAAAAGATGCGAGGGTTGGCCATATTTCCCTTAACAATTATCTCCTACTTAATAGTCCTGCTATTTGTTTTGCCAAAAAGCTATTTTCCCTTGCTCCCGTGGCAAGCCTTGGTCAAGCACCCTGCGGCCTCGGGTATTAAAAACAAGGTGCTGGTTAGAGGAAGCCGCTCAGCGTGATTCCCCAAATCATTGCATGATGACAGGAATTTGCAAGGATCTGGCTATCCGTGGTGAAGGAGCATATGAACCCCTTAGCTCAGGTGGTAGAAGGCCGCTCTGCAGTCTCTGAGGTCCCGAGTTCGATTCCCAGCACCAGAAAAAATGGGAGAAGGATGTGGCAATCCACTCCCGAGGCATTCCCGAAACATTATAGGGAAAACCCTATAATGGTCACTGAGTCGGACAGGACTCAACGGCACCTAACAAGAACAACCACAATCAGACTCCTAGCTTAATTTCTGTCTCGATGTTGCCGCTAGCTGAGACTAGTAAGTTAGGGAGGGGGTGTCACAGAGAGAAGAGGGGGCAAGGGAAAGAACAGAAGACTTCCTTGTAGATCACTTCTGCATCTAGGAGCATGCACTTCCTGTTTGGGTGCCGTGGGCTTGGGGGAATGCAAAGGAAGCTGTTGCCACCTGCTGGAGAGCCTCCGCATTGCAGAACTGCACTGCCTGGCGCTGGCTTCCTGCTTTGGACAAAGCTCTTTCTCGGGCATCTGAAGCATCCTCACATCCTTCAAGGCGCTGGGACCTGATCACACTTTGCCAGCCAAGGATTCCTCCCTTGAGGGGACCATGTGAGTGCCGCCTGTAGCTCTCCCTGCAGATAGGTTAAAGCTGCGCTCTAACCCACACGCCTTCTGCGTGTTCATCTTTTCTTCTGGCAGTTTCACCTAAAGACACAAAGCGCTTATAAATTATTTGTGAAGTCACCTGATGAGGGGAGGAAGGCTGTTCTCAGGGAGGCCTTCCTGACTCAGGCCTGACTTACGGCGTGTAGAAAAGCAACCCAGGTGTGGCTGGGTCCACAGACATGACCTCTGGGTGGGAGGGGATTTCCAGAAAAGGCCCCTTGTTTAATGAAAGCGTAGGCATGATTCATAAACTTCTTAAATACTTATTCAGAAGTCACAGTGAAACTAGATAGTCTTTTCTTTCTTAATTTGATATGCTGGGCTTTTCCCCATAATGTAGGCAGATCCAGTGCTCCAAATTCTCCTCAGTGGAGGTTAAAATGTATACTGTTTTCTTTGCCTTCCTAAGAAGATACTGAGTTCTTTTGGTTTTGTTTTTGTAGCACTTTTCAGCAGCACTTGTTGTCAGCAAATTGGCAGTTTGAAAATCAGACACAGCCAGGTGCAGTGACACACACCTCTAATCCCAGCAACTTGGAAAACAGAGGCAGAAGGATCATGAGTTCGAGGCCAGAGGCAGCCTGCATAACTTAGGGAGACTTTGGCTCAAGATAAAAGATAAAAGATAAAAATTGGGTGGAGATGCAGCTCAATGGTAGAGTACTTGCATAGTATGTGCAAGGGCCTGGGATCAACCACCAAGTACAGTAAAAAAAAAAAAAAAAATCAGGCACAAACCCCACTTCAATACCTATATCCAAAACTATAGACAAGAGTTAACAGAATAATGAGGACAACCCACAGAGGCTGCGGGGCTGAGAAGTGTGTCCTTCCGTGAGAGCTTCCATGCAGGTCCCTCCCTTCCCATCCTGTGGCATGAGGCAGGGAGCCAGTCTTCCCACAGGCAGGAAGAGCAGCAGAATCATCTCTCTGCACAGCACTTTCTGGGTGTAGAAGCTGTTTATCTGCTCGTTGTCACGGTGATCCTTAACCATAGGTTTGGTTCTCCCGATCTTATGAATGAGGAAACTGAGGCTCAGAGAAGCTAAGCGACTCCCCTGAGACAACACAGGAAATCAAGAGCGCACTGGGACTCGAATCCAGGTCTCTGCATCTTGCATTCGTCACCACTGCCCTAAAGCAGGTCTGTGAATAGACCTCGACACCCTGCCTTCCAGCTCCACATGGGAATTAGCTCTGAATTTTGGGGAGGAAGTTCCCAGTAAGGCCATTAATGACCCTGAACAGTAAGGGGGTAGGAAAAAAATAACTTTAAAGAATCATCCTGGCCTCTGTGTGTGGGGGGGGGGGTACTCGGGGCTGAACCCAGGCCTCACACATACTTTGCAAGTGCTCTACCACTGAGCCACACCCCCAGCCACTTTTTGGGGTTGTTTGTTTGTTTGTTTGTTTGTTTTTGAGATGGGTCTCGCTAAGTTCCGCAGGCTGCTTCTGGCCTTGAGCTTGGTGACCCTCCTGCCTCTGCCTCCCCAGTCACCGGGATCATAGGGATGAGCCACCATCTCCTGTGCTAGCCCTGTTTTATGATCAGCCAGCTCCAGAAAGTTCCTGGTAAGCCCAGCCTTGGAATTAAGATTTTCCCCAGATGCAAGATACTGGGTCCTGGTAGTAGGAGATTCCTGGCCAAGCTCCACCCCTGAAGGAATATGGATTTTCAAGCCTTCAGCACAGACGGCAGGGCGAACCAGGAAGCTCCTGGGTCTTGGAATCAGGACAGCAGGGATGTAGTGGCCAGTTCTACCACAAACTTACGATTGGCCTTGGACAAGTGATTCAGCCTCTCTGACCCTCAATGTCCACATCTGTCAAATGGGACTAGTAATGCAAACTACCGAGGGGTGCCATGATAATTCATTGAGCTAATACGTTTTTAGAAATCAGCAAAGCCCTTAGCATATGGAAGTTTAACAGAGGGTAGATGTTAACAGGACCCCAGGTAAGAATGAAACACTCCTCTGTCTCCATCCCACCCCTCAGCTTCCTAATAACAGCCTGCAGAGTGGGTTCAGGCATCAGACAGGTGGAGACTTATTTTGGAAATGGCAGAATGGAAGAATGCAGCTTGCACGTTGTTGTTGTTTGGTGCCTTCGAGTTGGTATCTGACCCATAGCAACCCTGCGAACAACAGGCCAAACACTATTGTCAGTGCTTCTGTGCTGTTCACAGGGTTTTCAATGGCGGATTGATTTTTGGGAGTGGGTTGCTGGGTCTGTCTCCCAAGCTTGCACATTAGGTCTTCTTACTGCCTCATTTTCAATCTGTCCCACTTGCTCCCCATCCCCAATATGGCTGGTCCCCGTCTCCTGAAGGAACGGAATCTGTCTAAGCACTGGAGTCTCTGAGGCAGAAAGCACACCCCCCTTAAGGACAGGCATTCCAGAACAAACTGGAAGGAGCTGTCCTGTCAACGTGCAAGTCCTTCTCCCAGTCCAGCAAGCGGGGCAGGAGCCGATGTCCAGTCAGAGGAAGTTTGGGGAGCTGATATTCCGTGGGGCAGTTTTTCAGTAGAGTAAGTGGGCTTTGCAACCCACAGAGCTGGAGTGCGCCTTTTTTTTTTTTTTTTTTTTTTCTTTCCATGGTACTGGGTGTTGAACCCAGGACCTGGCGCCTGCATGCTCTGCAAGTGCTGGACCACTGAGCTGCGCCCCCAGCCCATTTTTTTACTCTTTGAGACAGGGTCTCGCTAAGTTACGCAGACTGCCTCTGGTCTCGAACTTGCGATCCTCCTGCCTCCGCCTCCCGAGCCACTGGGATGACAGGCGTGCGCCACCGCGCCCGGCTGAGTGTGCCCTTTGACAGTTACCGTCCTCTCTCCTCCTCTGGGCCGGGACGTGGCTTTTAGAGAGCTGGGCAGGAACGGAGCGGACGCGGGACTGCCCGTCGGAAATCCTGTCACGCCTGCTAAATTCCCAGGATGGGGAAAGGCAGCCGTGGTTTATTTTTGCCTCTCCATGGACTTTGAGAGCAAAGGCTTTTGTCCGCTTGTTCCCGCCCATATGTCTGGTGCTTTGAACAGTGCCTGGCCCCTACTAGGTGCTTCCTGAACATTTACTGATGGAACAAATCAAAAGCAGCCTCCAGCCAAAGCCCAGGTCCACTGGGTTAGCGTTGAGACCCCGTCGCTGGCGCCCACAGCCCGGGTGCTCAGAGACCTGAGTCTGCAGATACGGCGTGGGGGAAGCGCACAAAGCCGGGGGGAGCTGCATCCTCGTGAAAGTGACAGAGCATGCCTCTCTCCCCGAGGCCCCTCACATTCTGGTCCCCACCCCAACACACTGCTTCCCCAAAGTCAACACTGCGGTTTCTCCTTCTGCTCTCGTAAGGCAGCACAGCAGCCGGTACACTGCAGGTGTCCTGAAACTGCAGTGCGTCAGAATTAAAACCCTTGCCTGAGTCCCAGAGAACGAGCTCCTCATGCAGTCCCTGTGCCTGCAGGCGGGGGGCGCCCTCCATGACTGAGTACTGCCACACACGCCCACAGCCCAAACACTATCATTGCTCCGCTCTCCAATTTTTAAATTTTTTTTTCTGCTTCTAAAACATGAACACCTGCAGCCATAGCCCTGTGGCATCTGATCCCATCAAATCTTGGAAACTAAGCAGGGTCAGGCCTGGTTAGTACTTGGATGGGAGACCGCTTGGGAACACCAGGTGCTGTAGGCTTGGGAGAGAGACCTGGCAACCCACTCCCCAAAATCAATCTGCCATTGAAAGCCCTATGAATAGCAGAGAAGCACTGACAATAGTGTTTCACCTGTTGTACATAGAGTCACTATGAGTCAGAAACCGACTCGACGGCACCTAACAACAACAACAAAACATGAAAGTAAGTCATATCGATTACAGATAATTCCTAAAATATGGGAACACACAAAGGAGACAACAAAGATTAGTCAAAATCTCACACAGAGAACTCCCGTTAATGTGCTGGAGTCTATATGTTTAGAGAATGTGTTCTACATAGAGACAGTCATAGACTATCAAGCGAGTAGCCTTTCTTCACCACTCTTTCCACTCAGCAATGTAACACATTTGTCTGTGCCAATCCATCAAAAGCCTTGTCATCAATTTTGATGGATGCCTAGGTTTCTACGCTATGGATGGATCATCGGTTGTTTAATGAATCTTTGATTAGTGAACATTTGTTGTTGTTGTTGTTAGGTGCTGTCGAGTTGTGTCCGACTCATAGTGACCCTCATAGGGTTTTCGATGGCCGATTATTTCGGGATTGCCTCGGGAGTAGATTGCCAAGTCCTTCTCCCATAGTGAACATTTAGGTGGTTCTAATTTGTCACTATTGTAAACTGCCTCTCTGTCTCCCTGTCTGGTGCCAGTTGCTTTAGCAGGTAAAAAAGCACAGGAGATCTGGGTACGGTGGCACACGCCTATAATCCCAGCCACTCAGGAGGCTGAGGCAGGAGGATCCTAAGTTCAAGCCAAAAGCAGCCTGCATAACTTAGCAAGATCCTGGCTCAAAATAAAAACAAAAAATTAAAAATGGGCTGAGGGTGCAGCTCAGGGGTAAAGCACTTGCAAAATATGTGCGAGGCCCTGGGTTCAACCCCCAAGTACTGCCCAAAGAGAAGGAAGAAGAAGAAGACACAAGGCAGCCCCTTTGACTTAGAAGGCCTGAGTCTCCAACCCTGGTTACGGCACCAGGGCTTTGCAGGGAAAGTGGTATTTGTACCACCCACTGCCTGGTGCCCTGGGCAAGTGATGGGGTGGAGACAGAAGGCTGGGCCCCCAGCTCCCGGGGCTTCCCACTCAGAATCCTGCCTCCCGGCGCCCTCACCACATGTACCCGGCTGGCTGTCCAACTACATTTGCTTCTGCTCTCAGCCTTTGTCCACCTGCAGAACTTGGCTGTTTCTAGCTCTCCCCAGAAGCACAATTGCTCAGGTCACTGCAAGTCTGAGCCCAGTCCACACTGCTTTATTCCACACCCTACCCATGTGCGTTTTTGGAGTCCTATGTACTCAGCAACAAGGTCAAATCGGCCACAGTGATTCTTCCCACTACCTCCCCACAGGGACCCTCCTCCAAATCCCTCCTGGCGCCACATGCTCTACAAGCTTGTTATAGAAGCTCCAGACTCTATCACTCAGAACCTGCCAACTTGGTCCCTCTCTGGGTCCAGAGGGAGGCAGCCCAGAGGCCTAGCTGTTTGTCCTTCTTTTTCACCCTCCAAGAAAAGGGCTTCGTTGCCCTGCCTTCCTCCCCAACCCTTCCTGCGGTAACATATCAAATATGTAACCATTCCCAAATATCTAGACATTTGGGGGGAGAAGGCCCTAGCAATCCACTCCTGAAACAATCCACCATTGAAAACCCTATGAATAGCAGAGAAGCACTGACATAGTGCTGGGCATGGCACAGTGTCGGGGAGGGCTTCGTTCTGTTGTACAGATGGTCATCATGAGTCAGATTCCACTCAACAGCACCTAACAACAACAACAACAACAAAGGCATTTGGTGGGATATGGATAACATTTCCCTCATTTTCCTATAATAGGTCAGTCAGGTTTTATTTTTAAGATTGACCCCTAGTAGAGTTGGTTTGCTGTGGATTTTGTGTGTGTGTGTGTGTGTGGTACTGGAGGTTGAACCCAGGGCCTCTCCCTGTGTGGCAGAGCACAGGGGCTCCACAGATAGGCCTTGGAAAGAGTCCAGTGTTCCTTTCTTGGAGCATAAGGAGGGCCCAGCTCAGAGTCCCAGGAAAGCGCTGCACAAACTGGAACGGCAAGGTTCTTGCTAAAGGAGGTGGCAGAAGAAAACTCCATCTTGAAAAGAAAAGTCAAGATGACACATAAGTTTAAGACAGGGCCCAGTCTCGGGCAATTTCCGGTCAGCAGGGCCCCATTTGGTACCCGTAGTCGTAGGTGCTAAGGACAGCTGAGGTCCAGTGAGTCACGGGAGAACTGTCTAAGAAGGCTTGGGGAGCTCAGCCTGGTTCGTGTAGGCCTACAGGACCAAGAAAACAGATAACTGTGTTTGAACCATGACATGGAGGTGGCACTCGGCCCAGGCTGACTTGTGAGAGTCCTATGAGGTGACAAGGCGGACAAGATTGTACCCCTGTGAAGACTCGGGGCATGGCTGGGCTCTCATGGCATGCTTTGATTTGGCTGAACAACCCGTGCACGGGAAAAGAGTGATTTGCTCAGCAGAGACGTGACATGATGAAAGTGATATTTGGGGAAGATGAATTTGGTGGCTTTGTGGACCACATAAATTAAAGCGCAGAAGATGCTTACAAGTACCTGTTCTAACTTGGGACGGTACCAGTGGGTACACCCCGCCTGCGACCTGGGGAAGCGTCTCCACCGAGGGGAAGCCGGTGACATCAGTGGGTAGCAGGAAGCGTCAGCCTGTTTCTCAGGGCTGGTTGAGGTTTGGGTTGTGACAGGGGCCTCAGCGTGGCGCTCCCCCTGGCCACCCCTCCTCCTCGTTCCTCTTTCTCCAGCCCCGCGGGTCTGTCCCTTGTACGGTTCTGAATGTCAGGAACTCCTTTGGCTCTGTTGACTGCTTGTCCAACCAGTGTGTTTTTCCCTCCAGCTACGACCATGAGGGCCGTCTGACAAACGTGACCCGCCCCACGGGGGTGGTGACCAGTCTGCACCGGGAAATGGAGAAATCCATCACCATTGACATTGAGAACTCCAACCGTGACGACGATGTCACCGTGATTACCAACCTCTCTTCAGTGGAGGCCTCCTACACGGTGGTACAAGGTGAGCCAGCCCAGCACCCCTCTGCCCCCAGTTCACCCCCGACCCACAACCCAGCCAAGCCTGCAGGTGAGAGCCACCTTGCCTGGGAGAGCTTCCAGACCCCACAGCTCTCCTGGGCTTTCTGTCCTATTCAAATGTCCACAGCAGAGCCAGGCACAGTGGCGCACGCCTGTAATCCCAGCGGCTCCGGAGGCGAAGGCAGGAGGATCGCAAGTTCGAGACCCAAAGCTGTCTGTGTAACTTAGTGAGACCCGGTCTCAAAAAGTAAAAAAATGGACTGAGGGTGCAGCTCAGTGGTCCAGCACTTGCAGAGCATGCAAGCGCGAGGCCCTGGGTTCAACCTCCAGTACCGAAAAAAAAAAAAGACTCACCTAATGCAGGAAAATTAGGAAAATGTTATCTATATCCCACCAAATGTCTTTTTTGTTGTTGTTGTTATTGTTGTTAGGTGCTGTCGAGTCGAATCTGACTCATAGTGACCCCATGTACAACACAACGAAACACTCCCCAACACTGTGCCATGCCTGGCACTATGTCAATGCTTCTCTGCTATTCATAGGGTTTTCAGTGGTGGATTGTTTCAGGAGTGGATTGCCAGGTCCTTCTCCCCTCAAATGTCTAGGTATTTGGAAATGATTACATATCTGAAAATGCCCATTATCTTCCACACACACTTTCTTCCCAGCCCTTGCCCCTCCATCACTACTCTCAGCCAGCTCAACATGCGTAGTGATCTTCTCAAAGGCTGTTTATTCTCTGGTGCCCACCGGTGGGTTTTGTATTGCTTTGCTCCATTCTGATTCTCTCTTGCAAACTTGTCTTTGCTCAGTTGATTGCCCCGGAATCTGTTCTTTTCAATCTCTTGCCAGAACCCCAATCCCCAAGGTCTCTGACCACCCCGTGGTTGTTGTTGCTGTTAGACATGGTGTGCAGTCCAGGACAAGCCCAGGGGCTGGCAAGAAAAGGAATTGTGCAGATTAATTTTTCTCGTAATTAAGGTATAACGTTGGCGGGCTAGCCGGTTGTCAGAGGATAAAAGTGTCCTCTCGGTAGATAAATGGTGACATTTCTGGACTATTATCCCATGACAGAGCCTGTTTCAATGACTCTATTTCTGCGCTGCCAGATGATTAATGATGTAGATTCTGTCCTTCTGTGTGATGGCTGCAGTCGCCGAGGGAGAGGTACTCCCTTGCTCACTCCTCCAAAAGCTGGCATCACAGAGGCCAGCCCAGCCCGGCACCTTTGCCCAGGTAGTCAGACTCACATTTCCTCCCCGTAGCTTTTGAATCCAGGAAAAAGTCAGAAGTCCCATGGACTAGCGTCCACCTTAATATGTGAGTTTATCGCCCACCCGGCCCCCACCATCTCCCTCTGCCTCATGCTCTGCAAGTCTCTCCTGAGTTCTCTAGAGTGGAGATGGCATTGTGTAGAGTCAGCAACAAAGACTTGAGGCGTGAAAAAGTGCCTTTCTCCTCTTGATTTTGTCAAAGAAACCTGGACTTGCATTGCCGCGGATCTGACCTGTGGTTAGACCATCAACTGTGGATTAGGCGGTAGGAAAGAGAAGAAAAAATCGAAGTAGTTTTCCTCTCACTTTTGTTTTTCACATAAGCTAAAATATATATGTTAAAGTTCAGGAATTTGATTGACACAAATTGTGTAGGCAGTAGACATCTTTAAATGTTTAAATGTACTATTAATAGTCTTCGGTGAGTAAAAGAAAAATATCAGGGCATAATTATTTCTGGAGTGCCACATATTAATAATGTTTTTCTTCGCATGGATCAGTAACATCTCTGCTACTCACCTTCCCATTGTACGTGTGCTAATTGAAGGGAGCTGTAGACTGACAGCCGCAAAGTACCATGGAAACCTGCAAAAATAGGGGTTCTCTTCTCTTCTGACTAATCGAGTGGATAATTTATTTCCCCGTCCCCACCCCCACCTGCACTCTTCCAGATCAAGTGCGGAACAGCTACCAGCTCTGTAACAACGGCACCCTGCGGGTGATGTACGCCAACGGCCTGGGCGTCAGCTTCCACAGCGAGCCCCACGTCCTCGCGGGCACCATCACGCCCACCATCGGGCGCTGCAACATCTCGCTGCCCATGGAGAACGGCCTGAACTCCATCGAGTGGCGCCTCAGGAAGGAGCAGATCAAAGGCAAAGTCACCATCTTCGGCAGGAAGCTCCGGGTAAGTGGTTCCCCCACCTGCGGTTGTCACCACCAAGAGAGAAGGGACGCGCCCTTCCCTCACAGAGCTGAGGAGGCCCCCAGCTCCCAGGCCTCGGTGACTCCCTTCTTCCCTGGAAAAGGCAAGCTCTTCCCCCAGAAGGCAGGAGCCATCCCTCCGGGCCTCACCCTGGGGAACACACGCTCCGTTTCCTGGAAGGGAAGGGGGCGACCTTTCCCGCTGAGGGGATGAGCCGTGGCGGGAGAGCTTTGGGCTTCATCCACCTCCCCCCTCGCCGTCTTCCTCCTCACTCTTCACTGGCCATTCAGCCAATGAGCTGGGGCTGGAGCCTACCGTGCCCTGGGTAACACGCTAAATATCGGGAGAACCAAAATTGAAGACTATTTTCTTTACACTCAGGGAGTCGGCAGTCTGGGAGAACACGCAGACACAGGTGATCACGAGTGGGGTAAAAAAAATCCGAGGATTCCCTCCACCCCCGATACAGTGGGGTCACAAAGGAGGAGGTGTCACGCAGCCTGAAGGGTCAGGGAAGTCATCTGAGAGGAAGTAACAATCGACTCTCAGTGGAGAGTTTTCATCAACCCTACCTTCTTCTCCACACTAGGCGACTTGCCCCAACTTACGTCTTTTTAAAGCATTTGTTGTTGTTAGGTGCCATTGAAGTGAGTCTAACTCGTAGCGACCCTGTGTACAACAGAAGGAAACAGTACCCAACATTGTGCCTTGTCCACCACTATTGCCATGCTTCTCTGCTATTCATAGGGTTTTCAATGGCTGATTGTTTCAGGAGTGGGCTGCCAGATCCTTCTCCCAAGGCTACAGTGCCTGGTATTTCCAGGCAGTCTTCCATCCAAGGACTAATCAGGCCTGACTCGGCTTAGCTTCCCAGATCAGATGGGATCAGACGCCGGGGTGGTACAGCTGGAGACTTTTAAAGCTATTATACGGCAGTTCCTGAGGACTTCCATGATGCAGAGACTACGTTAAAATGTTAAACTTGTATTAGTTTATTTTAATCTTTTCAACAGACCCCTTGAGGTAGTTACTATCACCTCCGTTTTTCAGAAGAGAAGCAGAGGTTCAGGGAAGCTAAATAACTGTCCAAGGATGCAATGGCTAGAGCATGGCCAAGCCAGCACTGGGCCCCAGTTCTGTCCCTCTGTCTGGCCCACTTGCTGCTACTCTTAGCCACTGTCCCATGCAGGTTCCTGTTCAGAGTCACTGTCCTCCAGAGAATCGGAGCACTCGAGGGCCCTGCTCCTGTCGGTTGTCTGTCACGCAGGGGAACCTATGCCTACCGTCACGCTGACCCTTTTCCAGGGTGGGGGGAAGAATCCTGAGGCTCCCAGGATCATCACATTCTGCACACATTGATTGAGCACCTACTATGCTGTGCCCTTACAATGTATGATACATAAAGCAACGCTCCTACCCCTCTGCAGCTCTCATGCGGGGGGGAGGGAAAGGCGAAACAGAAGGGCAGACAATAAGCAAACTAATGAACACCTAAAATAACTGCAGCCCCAAACAAATCCTAGACACACAGTGAACCATGGAACAAGGCAGGGTTTAACAAATGGCTTGGAATCCCTTAGAGCAGAAGACTCAGCACTGGCAAAACTTGAGTCATAATTTCTGCCGTGTTACTGGACTGAAATCCAGCCAGCCCAGGTGACCTCCCTGCAGAGCCGGGCCCGTCTGTATTAAGATCCTGCCTTTGTCTGGCTGGAGTTTAATTCTCCACATAGGTTATCAGCAGCCTCTGTGTTTTTCTTCCTCTGCTGGTGTCTGCAATGCTGCAAGCTGCAGTGTCTTCCTAAAGACAAAAATGGAATGAGATTAGTAGCTAAACCCTTAATGACTGGATTTCAGGGCTGCGTAATTGATTTTTGATACGCTGCACTGTAGAAGTTGATTATGAGTAGCAAACACGCCTTTTCTCTGATAAATCAGTTATGCATTCTGACTAAGTTTTCAAAATAAAGATAAATGTGGCCCTAAAATAAAATGGCAATAATCCCAACTCTGAATATTAAAAATCTTAATAATGGTACTTGTGGTAATTAGCGGAAGTTAGGCACGCAAGTCTTAGAACTGAATTTCTGCCAGGGTTAGACTCGCTGGCATCATGTTTATGCAAATCAAAACACAGCTTTATCTATCAACACCTCAACATTTAATTGTCTGGTGTTCGTTCCTGTAACAATAATCACATATCCATTTAGCTCTCTTAAATGAAAATCACTATGAGATTATAACAGGTTGAGTGGACTGAAAATGTAATTTGAAAATGAGGGAGAAAGCCTGGAATTTATTTGCATCTCATTTATTTTAATTCAGTTCATAAACTGTTTAGTGAATGAAATAAGAGCAACTCTTAGAAACTGCAGAGGAACCATGGCAAGAAGGTGTTGGGGAAACGTGGAGCGCGCAGTGGGGTGGATGGAGAGAAGGTGGAAGTGCCTTGCCCCCGCCCCTTGCTTCCTGAGCTCACAGCAGGGAGTTTGCAGCGCCTAAGCAGCATCTGGTGCCCCCCATCGGGCAGGCAGTCCCAGGACCTATGGCAGTGAGGGCTCTCCTCTCCCTGTCTCCAGCCTCGCTAGTTCTTTTCCCTCTGGCTCCACTATCATGATGGGGCTGTGACCATTTTTGTTCATGCTCACGATGTTTCCTGAGTGCCTACTCTTGGTCCAGCTCCATGGATGAGTAGATTAGAGAGAAAGAGGGACAGCAGAGTCCTTGCCACCAGGGAGTTTACAGTCTGGTGAAGAAGACAGGGAGCCAGGTGCCGTGGCACACACCTGTAATCCAAGTGACGTGGGAGGCTGGGGCAGGTCAGGGTTGGAGCAGTTGCCTAGCATGTATGAGGCCCTGGGAAAAAGAAAAGGAAAAGGAGAAGAAAGGGGAGGAAGGGAAGAAGAGGAGGAGGAGGAGGAGGAGGAGGAGGAGGAGGAGAAGGAAAAGGAGAAGAAGAAGAAGAAGAAGAAGAAGAAGAAGAAGAAGAAGAAGAAGAAGAAGCAGCAGCAGCAGCAGCAGCAGCCACTGCTGCCACCACCGCCACCACTAAGCATGACCTGTAATCCCAGTGACTCAGGAGGTGGAGCCAGGAGGATGGCAAGTTCAAGACCAGAGGCAGTCTACGTAATTTAGCAAGACCCTGTCTCAAAACAGTAAAAAAATGGGCTGAAGGTGCAGCACTTGCAAAGCATGCAACCCGGAGGCCCTGTGTTCAACCCCCAGTACCACAAAAAAAGAAGAAGGAGGAGGAGGAGGAAGTGGAGGAGGAGGAGAAGGAAAAGGAGAAGGAGAAGAAGAAGACGAGGAACCAACAGCAGCCATAGCAAGTGGTGCAGTGTAAGCCAATACCAACAAGGAAAAGAATGCTTGCTTGCATGAGTCAGGAGAGGATAAGGTATGCCTAGGTGACAAATGCCTGCAGCTGTAGCCCTGTGGCATCCGATCCCGTCAGATCTCGGAAGCTAAGCAGGGTCAGGCCTGGTTAGTACCTGGATGGGAGACCACCTGGGAACACCAGAAGCTGTAGGCTTGGGAGAAGGACCTGGCAACCCCCTCCCAAAAATCAATCTGCCATTGAAAACCCTATGAACAGCAGAGAAGCACTGACAATA
>VMDO01007387.1:0-11427 GCA_007922755.1 Pedetes capensis
AAAGAATTGATGCTTTTGAATTGTGGTGCTGGAGACATCTATTGAATATGCCATAGACTGCCAAAAGAACCAACAGATCTGTCCTAGAAGACGTACAACCAGAGTGCTCTTTGGAAGCAAAAATGGCCAAACTGCGTCTTACATATTTCGGACATGTAGTCAGGAGAGAACAATCCCTGGAGAAGGACATCATGTTTGGGAGAGTGGCAGGTCAACGCAAAAGAGGAAAACCCTCCACGAGATGGATTGACACAGTGTGTGCAACAATGGGCTTAAACATAAATAAGATTGTTTGCCTGGCACAGAATCGGCAAGTGTTTCGATCTGCTGTACATAAGGTCGCTATGAGTCGGACTCAACTCGACGGCACCTAACAAACAAACAAACATACAGGTGTAAGCTCCCTTATCTGAAATGTTTGGGACCAGAAGTGTTTCAGATGTCAGAGTTTTCCTAGATTTTGGAACATTTGCAGAGTTTTTTGTCATGTTGGCACTTAAAAAGTTGTGGGCTTGCAGGATGTAGTGGTACACGCCTGTAATCCCAGTAAGTCATGAGGCAGAGGCAGGAGGATCAAAAGATTGAGGCCAGAGGAAGTGTGCCTAAATCAAAACCCTATTTCAAGATAAAAGAGTGAAAAATGGATTAGAGGTACAGCCCAGTGGTAGAATACTTTCAAAGCATGTGTGAAGCCCTGGGTTCAACCTCCAAGTACCATTAAAAAAATAGCTTTGAGCTGGGCACAGTAGAACATGTTTGTAAACCCAGCTATGCAAGAGGCTGTGGCAGGAAGATTGCAAGTTCAATGCCAGTGGAAGCCTGCACAACCTAGTGAGAACCTGTTTCAAAATAAAAAATAAAATAAAAACGGAGGCTGCAGGTGCAGTTCAGTGGTAGAACACTTGCCTCACATGTGCAAGGCTCTGGATTCATTCCCCTATTACTTCCAAAAAAAAATGGCTTTCAGAGCACTTAGAATTTCAAATTAGAGATGCTCAACCTGTAATACTAAAGCTTAAATAGACTTTACCCAGCACCAAAGACTATTTTAACCCCTTTGCATATATTAACATCATATAATTTTCAATACCTCCCTAAAAAGGCAGTATCATTATTGTCATCATAATATTATAAAACAGAACATTTAGAGATGATGGTACATATTTTTATTAATGCCACACAACTAATTTGAGCCTTGGGTCTTTAAGAATAACCTTCTATATGTTACTTAACTGTATGAGGTATGAGATATGTCATCCTTTTCATTTCATCCACTGCTGAATGTCCAGTGACTGGTAGGTCTGTCATATTTGATAGCCAATCAATATTTGATGAAATAATAAGGGACTTAATCCTTTGAAAATTAAAATTTTAATTATGCAAGTAATACATGAATACATATCCTTTGTAAAATACTAATAAAATATTCGAAGGAAAGCATATCCTAAACTCTTTCCCATATCATTCTCCTTTCTCTCATCATAATTTAAATCTTTATTCTCTGGATTTTTTCAGTAAAGACCAAGCTAGTTAATGGTACTCAGTGTTTATAAATTGCTATCGATCATGGTGTGAGCCAACAGGGTTGATGTTTGCTCTGAGTACTAAGTGTAGTTCAATAGGATCATGGACACAGTGAAGCTTTATTCAGAATCATTTCTTTTGCTATAGACAAATAATAAATGCCCTAGTTTCATAATGTGATTTAAAATTCAATTTGAAAGCTAAAAATTATGCAGATAATTACAAGCTTTAATTCTAGTCGCTATTTGATCCCAGCCTGGAATCTCTTTGCCCCTGGATGTTTGGCTGTGTAACCATGATGCTGCTGAAGAGTAAGCTGGTCTGGGCAAGGGTTTAAATGTGATAGCCACAGGGTAAGTTAATGTTTTTCCAAAAACTTCAGACTGGTTTACCTAGGGCCTTGTAGCTCAGCTCTGACCAAGCATTACCAGATTTTATATTTCAAAGAACAAAACAATATTGAACTATAATTGAGAAATCATTTTTGGTTGTTAAGTGTGATGTGATAAGAAATGATGTGAGAGAAAATACGTTTTGTAGAAGGCTTACAGTACAATAATTAAGACTTTCAGTTATTAGTGAAATTGGCTTATTGGAAACTTGTCACTACTGCCTATTATCTGAATAATTTACTGATGCTGGACAATTTATCACACTGAGACTCAGTTTCTTCATTTGTACCCTGGAAATGGCAATAGTACCAACTTGATAAATCTGTGGCAATAGCAATTGAAGAAACAATATGAAATACTTGGGATGCTGAAATATCAATAAATGTTAACTATTAAAATCACTCTAAAAAATAAATTAAATTTAAATATATCAGAGGAACAATTTCAGAATGTCTTTCTAGTTAGCAATTTTAAGGTAATAATTTTGCTGAGAGTTTGTGAAAACTTCAGCAGGGACCAATGGAATAATAGTGCTCTGTTAAGCTTGTGTTGGACATAATATTCTGAAACTAATAAATGACAATAAGTTAATAAATTGCCAATATATTAATGGATGGCATTTACTAATAAAGCAAAGCCTTCTAAAATGGAGTCACTTTTGGTTAGCATGCTATTTAATACTATGTTTAAAAGTGAACTAGTTATGTTTTAATATAATAGTGAATCTGTGGAAAATCTTCTCCACAGCTGATGGAGGTCCCAGAATCTGTCCTGGCCCACACCACAGTACAACAAAATAAATAAATAGAAATTTACAAGCCCTTTTCTTGTGGAGAGCACTTCCCTTTGTCTGCATCTCTCTAATATGCCAGTTGAGGGGGAAGGTCTTTAGAACAGGACCTGGTGTCCTTCATTGCTCTTTCCAAGTGCCCAGCTGAGGCTGTGGCTGCCCTCAGAACTCAGTCACTGCCTGTAGAATAGGGTACAGGAAAGAGGAGAAGGGGTTTGAAAGGCACTGATAGCTCTCAGGAGGCTCCTGTATCTTCCAAGGGATGAGAGCCAGAGGTTCAGAAGAAACTTTGGAGAATAAAAGGTTTGGGAAGGTGACTAGATTGGGAGGAGGGAAACAAAAGGGCTTTGAAACACTCTTATTTGAAGCACCCTGTCCTCCCACAATTTATTGCTTGCATTTTAACATGATGCCCAACATGCACCTTAAAGTCTGAGAAAAACCCCTTTCACAATTTATTGCTTATTGATTTTAGGTGCCTTCGAGTCAGTGTCTAACTCATAGCGACCCTATATACAAAAGGTGAAACAGTATTGTCAGTGCTTCTCTGCTATTCATAGGGTTTTCAATGGCTGATTGTTTTTTGGGAGTGGGTTGCTGGGTCCTTCTCCCAAACCTACAGCACCTGGGATTCCCAGGTTGTCTCTTATCCAAGTACTAACCAGGCTGGACCCTGCTTAGCTTCTGAGATCTGACGGGATGGGAGACCACAGTGGTATGGGTTCAGGCATTGTTTATCAGATACCTTCAAATTGAAAACTAAGCAAGACTTCATCACCACCAACCTTATCGCATGCTCCTGCACTTCCTACTCTTTAAAGCTCCCATTGTGTGGGACATGTGAACCTCATATGCTGTTCACTTAGATAGAGATACATGGTAGGTAAACAGATAGGCAGGAAGACATACAGACAGACCAGATTGACAGAGTGATGATAAATGATACATAGACAGATGGAGAATGTTTATCTATCTAGTGATAAGGGTCTTGAAGTTTGGAGCTGGTTTGATTAAGGGTAAATAAATTTACAAGTTGAGTGACCTCTACAGTTTTGTGGAGATGTCCCTTTATGGAAATGGACTGTTGGTTAATTGATAAACTACTTTCAGACTATGTTAAAGACAGAAAAAGGAGAAGGACCCAGCAACCCACTCTTAAAAAATAATCAGCCATTAAAAACCTTATGAATAGCAGAGAAACACTAACAATGCTGTTTCACCTGTTGGACATAGCGTCACTATGAGTCAGATACAGACTCAACAGCACCTGACAACAACAACAAAGACAGAAAATACTGAAAATCCATACCTTCCCTAAATATTATGTGTTAGTTGCAAAAATATAGATTTATTTGCTAATATTTTGATGTAGATATAGGGCTTTTAGTGGGTATTGCTCTACTGTTTACATCTCTTACAGAAATCATTCTCCTATATAATCTATATAATGTCTAATTTCAGTTTCTTTAAATAGGACAGGAACTAAAAATCTCTCCAAAGTATACTATAGGGAAAATTTTGCAGATGTTCACCACAACCTCCTCCCAAATACTTAGCTTTGTGAAAGTACAGGCCATGTGTTAATTTTATTTCCTTATCTCCCTCCTCTTTTTCTCTTGATCATAGTGACTACTGTAGAACTTTATATATAATAGCTTTATGACATAAAGGAACTAATGGGTAAAATTTGTCTGCTATACAAATAACATTCAATACAAATGGAATTACCATTATTGTTGTCATTATATTTATATATATTTTTTATTATGTTTCTATAAATGCAGAGTAATATGCTGTCTTTAATCTATACTAAAAGGGGCTGGATTTAGCTCAGTTGGTAGAGCACTGCTCTGCAGTCTCTGAGGTCCTGAGTTCGATTCCCAGCACCGCAAAATGGGAGAAGGAAGTGGCAACCCACTCCCAAGGCAATCCCGAAAACAGTCAGCCATTGAAAACCCTATGAGGGTTGCTATGAGTCGGACTTGACTCGATGGCACCTAACAACAATCTATACTAAAGAAATAGTTGCCTGCAGCTGTAGCCCTGTGGCATCCAATCCCATCAGATCTCGGAAGCTAAGCAGGGTCAGGCCTGGTTAGTACCTGGATGGGAGACCACCTGGGAATACCAGAAGCTGTAGGCTTGGGAGAAGGACCTGGCAACCCCCTCCCAAAAATCAATCTGCCATTGAAAACCCTATGCACAGCAGAGAAGCACTGACAATAGTGTTTCCCCTGTTGTACAGAGGGTCGCTATGAGTCAGATACCGACTCGACGGCACCTAACAACAACAACAACAACAAAGAAATAGTTAAAGAGGCCTAAATGGGATTTTTAGCAAAGTTCCATGAATTGGACAACCATAACTAGCTGATCCAACCTAGTGTTCTACCTGCCCTTCTGGGGATAAATGACACTATAAATAGGCTTAAGTTTTGTGGCCATTCTGTTGAAATACATGTGCTCATATGTAGTTTTCATAATAGTTGTATGTTTGTGGGGAAGTTGTTATGCTTTTAGAAAAGAATGAGGTCCACTAATTTTAGTTCAAACTCTTAAGAGTTGGAGCTAGAAAACCACTTTTTTGCTTGCTTTTTCTTTGCTTTTTCTTGAACTATACATAGGAAAATAGGTATTGTGGAAATGCTAACTTATGGCAAGAGTTGTGAGGTACAATTTGTCTGCATGCTATTGAACTGAATTCACATCTTCATAACCATAGTGCTCCTACAAATGTACTGTGCATGGATCTTCACCATGTTCCCATATTCCTATACTAAGAACAAACATTCTTCTTAGTGTTGGGTTAGAGATCTCACCAAGCAATAAAATAGCATTAGCTCTCCATAGAGGGGTAATTCTATTATATTTAGATACAAGGATACATTGTCGTAAGGAGAGATACAGAAATTAAAGCAAAAGGATTGGGGAAACAGCCTGTTCCCCCTCCCTGGGTAATGGGTAATGCAACATTCTCTCACACTTGGGGAATAAATTAAAAACCTTTATTGCATCAAAATGGGCTGTGGTTTAGCTGAGTTAGTGGAGTGTTGCTCTGCATTCTCTAAGGACCTGGGTTCAATCCTCAGCACCACAAAAACAGGAGAAGGACATGGCAATCTACTCCTGAAGCAATCCCAAAAAACCATTAGCTATTGAAAACCCTATGAGGGTTGCTATGAGTTGGACCTCACTTGATACTTAACAACAACAACAACAATTATTTCCCTCCTCATGTTGTGACATGATCATGCATGTGATATGACAGTATCCTTAAGACTTTGAATAGGCATGTGCCTTCAGTTGAGGCATAGTTCACCTCTCTGTGATCAATGACTTTACTACCAGTGAAATGTCATTTACCCAATTTACAAAGGATGAGATACAGATGGAAGCTGTTGTTAAGTGCTGTCCAGTTGGGTCCGACTCATAGTGACCCTATGTACAGCAAAACAAAACACTACCAATACTCTGTTGTGCCTGGCACTATTATCAGTGTTTCTCTGCTATTCACAGGGTTTTCACTGTAAATCCAATGGCAAAGTTGTCTTTTGCTAAGTTTTTGTTCCTATCCCTTATAGATTACTTCTCTAATACTTATATTGTTGTTGTTAGGTGCTATGGAGTAGGGTCCAATTCATAGAGACCCTCATAATGTTTTCATTGGCTGATTGTTTTGAGATTGCTTTGGGAGTGGATTGGTACATCCTTTTCCCATCTAATATTAATTTATTATAGGAGGTAAAAATTATTCTGGCCCAGGGAACTGGCAGGTCTCATTTTCTACCAAAATGTGGATACCCTGGACACAAACCTTACCTCTTGCAGTTTCTCTCTGTAGCATTTAAGAAACTTACAGAATTTCAAATTTGAGTTCTAGAAATAAACTGATAATCAATTACCACTGACAAAGCAGGAGCAGAGGAAGCCATACGTTTTGCTCAATATTACTGTTTCATTTGTTTTGCACTCTCCTTCTGACACTACCCCTCATAACAAATGACCTTCTCTACACCAAAAGAACTAGTAAAATTCTCAAATATAGTGCAAGTACATCCTCTAAGTGATTACTAGAAAAAAATCACATTGTCCTTGATAAGAATTGTTGAAGAGATCCGAAATCAGGAGATGCTTTATAGAGGACGTGAGAGAGATCTAAGTTGAGTCTTGCACAAGTGAGAGGAAGGGAAGCTTGAGAAAAAAAAAAAAAAGACATGTAGAAAATGTACAACAAATTTTTCCAGAAATAATTTGACAAAATTGAAATCTATAGGAAATACAATACGGGCAAATTCTGAAGGCCATTTATTGCCTGGATAAGGAGTTAGACTTTGAACATTTGGAGGGTTTTTTTAGTAGGAAAATGACTTGATGGCAGTAAATTTGAGAAAGTAAATATGACAAGGGAAAGACAGGTGATCTAAGAAATTAAAGGTCCTAAATTTTGAATATTAAAAGATAAATGAGCAAGAGAATAGAAAATATGAATGGGCAAGAGTATACACATGGTTGAATAGATAGAAGTCCCCCAAATTTATTCATTCCCTCACCAAGTAAAACAAAGATGTTTTTGCTATTTATTATCTCCAAAGCTCAATGATTCATGCAATTTTAAAGCAAGAGAAAGTAATAAAATAATGATACAGCAGTTGTACTCTATAAGGGTACCCTGGGATGAATATATTATAGCAAGTGTACTTCATTAAGAAAGAAGGAAAAGAATTATTGAAAAAAATGGCCTCATGGCTTTCTCATTGAGTTCAGACTCCTGATCTTGCTTAATAGAAAGGAAGTTTGTCTGGAGGCCGTAGCAAGACTTGGTGAGACTTGTTGTACAAAGATACTGAAAGGGACAAGGGAATAAAGGCCTCTTTGACTAGTCATCATTCCCCATAGAATTTAGACTCTCCAACTCTAGTTTCTGAATAGTTCATTATTTCTCTCCTTTGGTTGACCTTCTTCTGTGTCCTACAACTGTGTCTCCAAAAGACTACTTGCTGACCTCCAGCCTAGTAGCTGAGCACAACCCAACTGAGAGACTTACTGATTTCAAATGGCCCAACCACATGCAATTCCCACATTCAATTTCCACATGCAATTTCTTATGCTCACACTCACCCTCTCATCACTTAACCATTCTTGACTAGATACCAGCTGATGCATATTTCCATGAAGTCTTCCTTGAGTTTCTCCTAATATCAGTTATATCCTAGCACAATGTGAGTGCACTCTAGCAAGTACTATTTATAGTATCTCACAAATTTTTCTTTGCAAATATCTTCTTTACTTTCTTTGTAATGCTACTGTTCTTTGAGTGTATTTTTATCCAAAATGCTTATCCATGTGGCTGTGCATTTCTGTGTTCCCTTCTAACCTGAGAGTTCATAAAGCAATCACTTCTATTACTATTACTAGGTATATTACTAGATAGATGTGATCACTGCTGTAATTACATTTGTTAATAGTAATTATCTATTAGTCAATGTGCTATCTGACTGAAGTTTGACCTAACTTTCAAAATAATCCTTTGAGACATGTACTACTATTATCTCAGGTTGCATATAATATGGGGTAATGGGGTGACTACTACATGGATTCATGTGAAAAATAATGTATAATTATAGACATTTACATTTAGCTTTAATCCATGACAAGTTTCTTTTTAATTTCTTTCTTTTTTTTTTTTTGGTTCTGGGGGTTGAACCCAGTGCCTCGCGCTTGAATACTTTGCAAGTGTTGGACCACTGAGCTGCACCCCCAGCCCATTTCTTTAGTATTTGAGACAGGGTCTCACTAAGTTACACAGACTGCCTCTGGTCTCGAACTTGCAATCCTCCTGCCTCTGCCTCCCAAGTTGCTGGGATTACAGATATGAGCCACTGTGCCCGGCTTCCATGACAAATTTCCAAAAATTAACTATCGTTATTTATAGTAGGCATGTCAGTGATATATCTTTGGTTCAGTGTAATCACCTCAGGAGGCAAAATGTCTGCATTTGAGTTCTGTTGTTGTTGTTGTTAGACGCCATTGAATTGATATTTGACTCATAGAAACCCTATGCACAACAGGGTAAACTCTATTGTCATGCTTCTCTGCTGTTCATAGGGTTTTCAATGGCTGATTGTTTTTTGGGAGTGGGTTGTCAGGTCGTTCTCCCAAGCCTACAGCACCTGGTGTTCCCAAGTGGTCTCCCATCCAAGCACTAATCAGGCCCTACCCTGCTTAGCTTCAGAGATCTGACGGGATGAGGTGCCACAGTGGTATAGCTGCAGGCTCATTTGAGTTATAGCAGCTCTTTATTTTGATATCTTTTCTTTTTATTTGTTGTTGTTGTTGTTAGGTGCCGGTGAATCGAGTCTGACTCATAGCGACTCTCATAGGGTTTTCAATGGCTGACTGTTTTCAGGATTGTCTTGGGAGTGGGTTGCCACATTCTTCTCCCATTTTGAGGTGCTGGGAATCAAACTCGGGACCTCAGAGACTGCAGAGCAGTGCTCTAATAACTGAGCTAAATCCATTTTTTTTTCAAAATAATATGCCCTTTCAACTTGGCTTGGCAAAACCATTGAAATCTGATCAATGCACATGTCCTGAGTCTACAATAAAAGTAAATATTTTGAACCTGGAGAGTATTTGGACCTGGAATGAACTTTGGACCCAGAGAGAATGTTAGACTGGAGTGAACTTGGTTGGGAGATGTAGATGGAAGCGTATAATGGATGGTAAAACATGATGCATATTCTTGGATTTCCCAGAGAACCAAACTCTTGGAACCAGATAATTTCCTGTTAAAGTAACACAGGTAGAATCAATTAAGCTTCTCACTGAGATGCTTTCAGTTGCAGTAAGTCCTCATGCCCTCTGGAAAAGCCATCTTTGGTCAATCAAGACATTTGGCCTCATTAACCACTTTGAATTTATCTTAAGACTTTATTTATAGTCTTCTTAGGGCTTAATGGGCTTCCAAATGTACTTTGCCATGGTTCACATTGAGTCTTATCAAGCCCTGTGCTTTTGCTCAGCAGGCAGATATTTGCGCTGTCAGCTTTTATATTTTTCTCTTAGAGGCATGGGGTTCTTAATGGTTGCTCCTAGATACCTAATTAACATTTCCCTTGTACAGTGTTTCTGCTTATAATTATTCTTTCTATCATTTTTGTGTCCTCACCATTCAAAAATATATCACATCCTTTTAGTAAATCTGATTCAGCTCTTCTCTGTGCTCCAAGATGATCAAATTTACACAATATAATGGAAATAGTTTTTCTCTGTATTCCTTTCACTGGACTCCATTTCTTTTTCTTTTTCTTTTTTCAGTCAATACTAGAAACTGAACTAGATTCTGAAGTCATGATTTGGAAAGACAGATGAAGGGTACTGTGGATGGGAGGTGGAGAGAGGTGAAAGTAAAGATAAGATGGTAGAATCAAGCTGAGTGTTGGTATACATCTTCTGCTGCAAGGAACCTGTGCAGAGCAGAGGCACTGATGGATTAGAAGAGTGACATGGGGGCAGAGAGGTATAAAATAAATGTTAGAATAAGAATGGATCTAGGAAACAGGTCTCCATACCTTTAACTCACCTCCACTGTCATCCAGCAAGACAGGAGGTCCTCAAATCTGATCTTTTTATTTCCCTTCTCTGGATCTTTCAATGGGTCTCCAGTACCTTTAGCTAAATTTCAAATGATTTTTTCTCTCATTCCAAACCTGTTAGAGAACAGCATAAATGACTCTTCTAATCTTCAATCTTTCCTCTCCTGCCATGCACTTCACATTTCAGCCACACTCTACATGTAAATCCTTGACCTCACTATGCATACTTATGCCCGCATTGCAAATCTCCTATGTACTTGCCTCCTCTCATCTTCCACCACAACTTCATTTACAAATGCCTACCCAGAATTTAAAATATAACTAAAATATAACTCGTGTCTGTAGCTCTCCGTAGTCATAATTATTCACTCCCCCATTTGCATATCCAATGTCCTTGGACATATCTGTGTTATAGCACTTATTACATCACATTATATTTATATTTTTATATGTCTAACTTGCCAGCTAAGCTTGAGCTCAGTGAAGTTTTTATTTATTCACATTCCTTTTAAATTTTCTCATGGTGCCTGGCAGATGGTAGGTGGTCAATCAGTGTTGTCAAATGGCTTTGACTGGAGAATCACTACAATTCTCTACTCTAGGAAATCCTGAAAATTAGTAGTAAAATCAGATGTGTTATTTTTTATTTAATGTTTTCTCCTGGAGATTGTTCTTTAAGCAGTCTTCAAGATTTTGTGGGTTAACAAATATTTCTGAGGATCTTAGCAGCCAAAATTATTTATAGAAAATCACCTCTGTGTTTGTTGGCCATTCACTTAGAAAGGATTTACTAAACACTTCCAATTAATGAGCTACTTTCAGTTTCCTAAATCACAATAATTTTTATTTCCCTAGAAATAAACAAATTTCTGCATATAAATTAGAATTTTATTAGGTAGGAGGTTTATAAATCAAGTGGTTTAGGATGGCATTCACCTAGAACTAATCCATAAGTCTTTTTTAGGAAGGAATAAAAACATAGCCTTGATAATTTTAGATATAATTTCCATACACTTTTTTTTGTTGGATATTACAGATTGATTTCTGCTCCAGATAGACTTTGAAGTTGTTCAGGCTCAGAAAAACCCCAATGTAATTTCCCACACATAGCTAGGGAGAAATAACC